>BPLR01012735.1:0-76930 GCA_021605095.1 Caerostris extrusa | reverse complement strand
AAACTAATTAAAATAAACTATCAAATATTGGCAATTATCGATATCAGATTAGAGTCAAAAAATTTTTATGATACAGAAAAATTAGAAAATACATATTATATACACAGTCCAGTCACATTAATGTGACCACCTGTCAAAAAGCCAGAATATACACTCTTGTATATTTTGGCTTTAAGTGAGTGTGGAATGTGGTATTAAATGAATTTTTATATACACTCCACTACAATGTGCTGCCACCTGCCTTTTTGTGATTGGTTATTTCACGTTGACGTCGAAAGTAGGTGGTGGACACATTAATGTGACTGGACTGTGTGTGTATATATATATATATATATATATATATATAAACTAATTTTTCTTTATGCATGAGATTCAGTATAAAATGTACTTGTCTTGGTATGACTATGTTTAATATGTGGTTATATTGCTCACGACACATCTAAACCACAATAAATTTCAAAAATACATTAGAAATGCCAAAACGTCAATTTTTTCATTGCATTTTTTTTAATTGTATAAATTTTCTAAATATGTGTGTAAAATGTCTTTATATCAACATAATCTTACAAATTATTCAGATTTTTTTTTAATTGAGCTTGTACGATATACCGAATGTACGATTTGTTTGCCTACGTATGATATAGATGTTATTTCGTATGCTTCACCATGTATTTTGTTACATAATTTCATGAGTAATTCTAATGCTTGAAATTATATTCAATTCATTTTTGAGTCTATGCTATTTTTCTATGTAATTATTCGATTAATTTTTCATTCTTTATCACATTTAAAAACATCTTATTAGAACAAACTTCAATTTGTTACTTTCTTCTTTCTACCTCTCATTTGGGGAGTGTTTAATAGAAATAAGGAAGCCGTTACGGCAAAAAGTAGAAGAATTTCAGCTTACTTAGTGGTTTAGTATGGTGCCAAATTTGTTTTTAAAAAAGGCATGATAAAGAAAGAAAGAAACGAAACGGAACCAACTGCAAATATTAAATTGTAGGGATTAAGAATACTGCTGAAAGAAATAGTGACCAGGTACATCTTACTCTTTAAGATTGTTTATAATGTAATTCGGAATGTTTATTTGATTACTGTTTGATTTTTTTTTTTTTTCGTTATCATCACTTTCTGCGTGTAATACGAATAAATGTTAATAGGATGTTTTTAATAAACAATTTTATAAATCCAAGATTAAAGATGTCTTATTAACAGCATCTTTATTTACTATATTTTAAAGCATAAGTAAATATCTAGACACACAAAAAGAACACATTTTTTTTTTTTGTACTATATATTTCTGTTTGCTTAAAGAGTACATTGCCATGACTGATTAAAACTATTTGGAGAGACATGGGCAGTCGTGTTTTTGGGTCTGAACATTCGTATCGACTTGTTTGGAGAAATTACTCAACAGGTCTTTCACGCTTTCTGTTTTTACCAGAAACGGCTTGATCAACAATGACTGGTGCAATGTGTATGGTCTACTAAGAAAATAACTAATATATAGAATATTTGTTTATTTAGGATTTTTATTTTATTATTTTTTATTTTTCATTTCTGGATATTAATGTAATAGTTTTTCATTTCTGAATAAAATTTTTAACAAATATTTGTGGACAGTGACTAACTTATAGTTTTAAATTGTCAATTTTATTTTTTTAGATTTCTTTCTTTCTTTATGTTTTTGATATTATAGAGTTTTCGAAAAATCAACAGACCAGAATGAGAAAGAAAAGACTCTACACATCTTTACTCATTAAAGAATAAGCTGGTTTCATTAGTTATTTCATCAAAAAAATTGTTTCTCACACACTAGAAAGATGATACTTCTTCCCTCATTTTAAGCTGACTGATGGCTAATTGGTTAGCGCTCTAGTCTATGGTACCTCATGCTTCAGGTTCGAATCGTTGTGGTGACGTTTATGTTTGTTAGTGGTTCGGAATCCACGTTAAACTGTAGGTCCCAGTCTAAAAAGTGTACAAAAAATGACAGTAGAGCTACAAACTAAGCTTCCTCATTTGAAAGAGGTTTAAATCTAAAAAATGAATCTGAATTTTGGCCGCATATAAATTATTCTTTGACTAAATAATCCTAAAAGACAAAAAAAAAAAATTATTTAAGAAGCTTGTTTATTTATATTCGTCATGCATACACTCGTCATGTGCGTCCATCCATAAGAACGATTTTGTGCCGTTCTCTAAGTATGTAACATCAATTCTGACTCATCTTGTAATTTTTATATATTACTATATGATGATCCACGAATAATATGAAGGAATGAGTATTTAATTTGAATGAATAATCAACATTCATTTTCACCTTAATTAAAATACATCTCATTAAAGTTTGTAAGGCAAATGGTTACTATTCATTTTTGTATATTAAGTCATTGGTGTTTTGGGTTCCTGCAGGTCGTGTATTTCACTGCGTTGTTCCCGTATGTGGTGCTGGTGATCCTGTTCTTCCGCGGTGTGACGCTACCAGGTGCCAAAGAAGGAATTCTTTTCTACGTCACGCCCAACTGGAGCCGATTGGCAACAGCACAAGCAAGTCCATTTACATACATTATTGCTTTCAAAGCTGAATATGTACTTTAAATATAAAGTTAAATATCATATTCTTATATAAATATATTTTTCTAATGAGGTACCCCAAAAAAGGTATTGAATTAACAAACAAATATTTGTAAAAATGAAAAACATATGAAAAAATTAGAAATAAATATCAAGCATCTGCAACATTTTACTTGTAGATTTTTGTTGTTGTTGTTGAAATCACAGTATCGGAAGAAGAAAATATTGAGTTAATTTATTGCATATTTTTTGTCGCCCAGTAAGCATAACGAAAGCTACGTTCCATCTGTATCGTGTCGCAATTTAAATCAAAAATAAATAAATAAATACAATAACCTTTTTAGATGAAAGTGTTTTTTTTTTAAATTATAATTTTTATTTTTATTTTTTTTATAATGCACCAAATGATGCATTCAAAGAAATAATTGACCGAAGCACAATCATCAACTGTGGTTACTGTATATAATGTAATAGGATGTTCATTCTTATAAGAGTATTTTAAAAAAATGTCGATTTATTATTAACTATTTGCAACATCAAAAAGAAAAGAATGAGTGTACTACAGTCATGCCTGAAACCAATATAAGCGATTTTATGTATAGATATTATATCATGCCTAAAAACGTATAAAAGATTGCTCAGAGTTAATTGTTTGATGTCTACATTTTACAGACAAAAAAAAAAAATAAATAAATAAAAAATGAGGAAAAAATATTGTTGCTAAAACATATAAAAGCTCTGCCTTCAGCAAATATACGTGATGCAAGAGCAAATATTTAATAATAAAGCTCAGATAGATAAATTTATTAAGAAAATGGAATGCAAAAATATGTTTATCAATACTTTTATCATAATAGTAATTATAATATAGGTTTTAAATCTAATGTACATGTATAAATGTTTAGGTGTGGGGAGATGCTGCCGTCCAGATTTTCTTCGCTCTGAGTCCAGCTTGGGGTGGTCTCATTACTCTGTCGTCTTACAACAAATTCCATAACAACTGCTACAAGTAAGTAACTTGTGGAGAGTACTGTAAACAAATCTTAATTTGTTTGCAGTGTTCTTCCTTTCATAAATTTGAATTATGTACTGTCTTAATATAAAATGTAATTTTGCTTAATTTGTCTACTTTTCTTATTTTTATTGAAATGCGAGTCAGTTGCTTGAATTTTACCATTCTGAATCTTTTTTTGGACATATGTATTAGTTATGTTATTGGCATCATTATTTTTTCTTATCATTTTATTGTTTGAAATTAGTATGTACTATATAAATTGTAATTTTAAAAAGCAATCGCATCAATGAAAATAATAATGGAAGAATTCGATGATTTTCATAATTCCAAGTCTTGAATATTGAAGTGTATCATTTGTACGGGCACCTTGGAATCTGACAGCACCAAATGCAGTAGCTTTCAAAGAAGAATTTTTTTATTTTATATCGTGAACTTTTCTTCTTTTTTATGAGCTCTTAATGTTATTAAGTAATACATTTTATGTGAATTTTACTAAATTTTTGATAATTTATTAAATCACTTATTTAATGACCCCTTCATCTTAAAAGTTTTGATGTATAATACGACTTATTAAGGCGTAACAAAAATTAAATTTAAACTGTATCAATTATTTTTAAAAATTATCTTGTAAACAATTTACCTTTACTGACGCAAAGAAGTAAAATTTATCATTTTCACAATTTAATCAAAATAGAAACAATATAACTGTGTGGGTGAATACATTTCAAGATATCTTACACACCTTGCTCTTGTCAGTGATTTCTTTATATCTTATTGAATACCTTTTATGTTTAACAACATAATATCCATTGTGATGTCTTAAATAACAATTGCATTTTACCTTAATAACTTATTTACAAAATCCAGTGCGATGTCTTATATAACTTAAATTATATTTCACCTTTGACAGCATGTTTACTATATCCAGTAAGATGTAGAATCGGAAAGTCATAATGGTAGTTATGTAATTATTTTGCCACATTTTGCAGTAATGATGAAAATATCTTTAAACAGGGATTCTCTGATCGTATCCATCAGCAATGTGCTAACGAGCATCTTTGCTGGATTCGTTATCTTCTCTGTAATTGGCTACCTGGCTCATGAACTCAATGTGGAAGTGGACAAAGTTGTAGACGAAGGGGCGGGGCTTGCATTTATTGTCTATCCTGAAGTTGTGGCTCGCCTACCCGTGGCACCCCTCTGGGCCTTCCTTTTCTTCTTCATGCTGCTCACACTGGGACTGGACAGTCAAGTATGACAGTGCTTAATTTTATCATATTATATGCAAATTGCAATTTTTATTTAAAAAAAAAAAAAAAACTGTTAGATTCTGTTTTCAGTAAATAAATAATAATAAAATATTGAAAGTAAAAAAATATAAATATAAAAATCTCTAATGATGATTTCATGCTTTATATCAATGTAGCAATTGTGCATAAAATAAGTTATTCAAATATGCATAGTGGTTCTGGTTCAGTCATTTAAAAAAAGGAGACAATGTTGTTTTCTGGTGTTTTAAATTTTCAATAAATTGCTTTAATAAATGTTTTAAATTTTGGACACGGTTAGTTTCGAAACCACATTAGGTGGTACCTTGAAACCAGGATTTAATTCGAAACTGTATCTCAGGATATATATACGAAAGCGCAGATATTATTCTATAACAACATTTACATACATACTACATTGAAGATGGAAATATGTTCTGATGTTTAAAAGAATTTAAGATCACACATTTTAATAAATAAATAAAGGAATTTTTACTTTTAAAATAAAACAAAATTTGTTTTTCACTATTAAGAAGGATCTTGTTAAAAATATGAGATCAATTACAAATCAATGTTATGAAAAATAAACAATTTTAATCATCAATCACAGTTTTATAAATTTATTATTGATCGCATTCTTTTTTCAGTCGTTGCTATATTTCTTTTCATGCATACAGAAAATTCGATGCTTATTTTAAAATCAGTGTGATGGAAATTTTTTTTTTTGAACGCTTAATTTATTGCTGTGCTAAATTGAGGATGGAAGAGCTCCCCCTGTTGAGGATGCAAGCCACTTTCATACTTGAATGCGAAAGCTTTGATAGGTGCACAGAAAACCGATTCATAGCAATGAGGGTGAAATCTAAAAATCATGCTGTTTCGTTAGGGAATATTGCTTCACCTGGAGTTGATTTCGTGTTCCGCTTCAAAGGACAACCTGTCAAATTTTTGCAAGACTTGCCGAGTGAAGGTCGTTCATTCTCTCACATGCGTAGATAACTGGACTTGTTAGAACTTGAATTTAAATTGCAACGCCAGTAAACAGGTGATCGCTGGGCGTTATGTTTCAATTGTTTAACTAGTGAAAAGTTTGATGACCTTGCTGACCTTGGTAATGTATCAACAAACAAGCAAACTATTAATTAATAGATAGATTTTTTTTTTTTTTTTTTTTTTTGCTTGAGTTTCGAAACTAAATGAGGTTTATGCAAAACTGAAGAAGTGATGCCAAACCAAAAGTTTACTAAATTATTTACCAAATTACCTATATTATAGGAATGGGCTGAGGATCATAAAGCCATTTTGTTAGGCCCAAGAAGGTCGAAGAAGGATGTGAACCCCTTAAATTCTACTGATTTATGGTGCTCGTACCAAATTCTGGTTGCAAAGAAAAATTAAACTAGATAATTAACAATTCTTGAGCAATTAACGATTCTTCTTTCATGTTGCGTGGGATCGAATCAAAGAGACATGAATTTTTGTTGTTGAAATCTGACCATCTGGATATGTGTATGTGTGTTTATATTTTACATACTATCTACAAAGGATTTGCACACCGAGAATTTGAACTCGAAAGAAGTTCTCAACAAACTAAAGCGTGACAGTATATGAGTTCAATAGGTCACATTTAACTGTAAGTAATAGAAAAGATGTCTGAAGTCGAAATTCCCTTTATTAACTATATATTTCAGAAGTAGAATTCCTATATATTTTTCAAGTTACTGGTACAAAATATGAAAATTTAATTTGTAAAAAAAATTACACAAATTTATAAATTAAAATTTATTCCTCTTATCATTTGCCAGCTAATCGATTATGCCATTTATGTTAACTTCAATATTTTGATGAATGTTTAATTAAACTAAATCCCGAAAATTTTCGGCTCGATCAACAAATTCAGGGGGATATTACAATTGACAATAAGAAAAACACTGCTACATTGTAATATTAAATATTTAAAAAAAAAAACAGTTGGGCCTAAGTGGTAAGTGATATAAGTTTGAACATTCGGACAGATTTCACTTATAACCTTGAATGTTCAAGCCCACTAGTCACCCACTTGTATGAACGTGCTCCAGCATAACTTGAAAGCCATAGCATTTAGTACCTTATTTTATTACTATACGCTGTTCTTTCATCAGATCTCAAGTCGAAAATCCTTGTCCCTATTTATTTTTTAATTATACCAAAAGCTTATTTTGTAATTGTGACCATTTGATATCATGATAGCAAGCTTAAGTTTGTTTTTAGGAAATATTCTTGAAATTAAATATTAAATTTTTAATGATTATGTGTGATTTTTTTGTGTGGACTTCTCTAATGTATTTTTGCTTGCTTAAAAATTTATGTAGGTTTATTTATATTTCAATTTCTGAATTCTTTTTATTTATGAACATATACTCCAAATAATATTTTCTTTACTATTTGACAAAATGATAATTTGTACTTTTAACCTGTTTTTTCCTAATGAAAATTAACAATTCTGAAAATTTTTTATTTCATGCAATTGGCAACTCTTTGCCATATCTGCTTGTATTTGAATAAAAAAAAAAAAAAAAAAAAAATTGAAAAATAAAAATAAAACTATGGTTAAACAGTTTTAATTTGACGATCAATTTAAAAAGAAATTTTTCAATGCAAGACTTTTATTTTTGATAAATTCATAATAACATTTTCAAATCTTTTAAAGGGCACATTGATTAACCATGATTTTCTTTTTAGTTTGCTCTATTGGAAACAGTGACCACGGCAATTCTGGATCGTTTTCCTACCTTGCGAGAAAAGAAAACGTGGGTTGTTTTCTTCCTCAGCATTTTGGGTTACGGCGGAGGCATAATATTCACGACAAATGTAAATATCTTGTTTGTAGTAAGAAAAATAAAATTGAATTCATTTTATGAACTTCAATTTATGTGAACATATTTTATCAATTATTTTACTAATGAAACTTGAATGATGTTATGGTAAATTTACTTTCATGTACAACTGATATTTAGACCAGGGGTGGCCAACCCAAATGATATTGCTGGCCACTTTGAAAATGCATCATAACTCCGCGGGCCGCATATAAAATCATATATCCCCATATTAGATTTAGACCCACCATAGACATTTTTTTGGAGTGAAAAATTGAAACATAATGAGTTATTATTAGTGTGTTTTACTATTATTCTTACATATAAACATAGCTAATATAATAATAATGTTGCTAAACGCACATTGTAAAAATATATATAACATTAAAAATGAAATATAAGAAACAAATTAATATAAATGAAATAAAAAAAAAAAATCATTAAAAAATATTTATTTTACTAGAGCGATATTGATTTCTCCACTCTTTCACTTAGCTTTTGCAAATCGATGCTCGTGCATTATGAGTTCGCAGAATATAATTTAATTATTCTGCGAACTCATAACTGTAAACTTATAAATAAAACAGACACTATATGGCATATATTCGCAAGTATATTATTTTAAAATCAAAGTTAATTTTTTTCATAACATCGGCAGTCAATTTTTGAATATATGGATGCACACAAAATGTATTTTTTAATACATTGGTATTCACTACTTTATAAAATAAATATTATATAATTATATATATATATATATATATAATATTATATAAAAAAATATTTCATTATAAAATAAATATATTTTGTAAAAGTGGGATAAATCTCATGGGCCGGAAAAAATATTCAAGGCATGTGGTACGCGGGCTGCTGGTTGGCCATCCCTGATTTAGACAATATTTTGAAAATATCGAACAAATTGTTTGTTTACATTTTGAAATCTAGAATAATAAAAGTAAAACACAGAGTGCATGATTTGATATTTCCAATAATATTTTTGTATTAACACTTTTAAGTAGTTTTTCAATAGCAGTATAATTAAAATTTAGGAATCCAAATTTTGAATGTTTTTTATTCTTTATAACATTAAGTATTCTGAAAGTTATTTCTTTATTATATAGGTTGAATATATTTTTTAAAAAAATAAAATAATTATGTAGCATTAAATTTATTCTGAGAAATTTAGGAAATTTTTTAAGAACTTTCATACGGTAATTATTATCGGATCTTCTGTTAGCTATTGTATTAAAATATTTAATAATTTTTCATTTTAGCAAATACTTTTTTTTCCGATGGAGTATACATTGATAAAATAATTTATTGTGTTAAATTTTAAAATATAACAGTACATTTGATTATAATGTAAACGTTCAGTAATCAATTCCGTTAGCCCAACCATTAAAAAAATAACAATTATTATTAATTAAACCAAAAATCAGCACAGCACTGAATTCTACGTAAAATAGTTAATATATAGTTATTATAAAATAGTTAATATGCAAAATTATATCCGAAAAATTTTTATATTTGAAAAAAAAATATTATAATTTAATCTACATTTTCATTTTATTTAAGTACTTCTAAGAAATTATGATTTTAAAAATCGTAATGATTTTCATATTGTGTTTTCTAAATAAAAATCTAATCTTTCATTTCCAATAATTTCTCTGTTATAAGTCAATTATTTCTTGTTAATATCTGTTAAATATTATTTTTAATTAATGATTTGTTAAACTGTATAGAAATTTTACCAATGTTACTACTCAATTTATTTTTTTAATAATTACATATTATTTTATTTTAGGCTGGTGTTTTTTGGCTAGAGCTGTTTGATAAATATGCAGCCAACTTCTCGGTCCTTATAATAGCGATTTGTGAATGTCTTCTTATATCATGGAATTATGGTAATTTTTATAACATTTTCTTTGTTGTTTACAAAAGTTTAATCCAAAAGTATACTTGCGGTATTTCAATATACCAAATTACAAAAATTTTTTAAAAATTTTTCCAAAGCAAACTTTAAAAAAAAAAAATTATTTTTAAACAAATGCAACGCCTACAAGTAGTTTTTCTATTCTTATATTAGAAATATATCTCTTGTGGTAAAATTATAAAATTACATAATAAGAAAGGCAGAAAGTAGAGAAATATAGATTTCAAATGAATTATATATCGTTGTTATATATAAAATATTTTTTAATGATACTTTCATTTAATTGTAATTCTGTTGGGGGGGAGAAACAAATAAATACTGAAGTATAACAAATTTTCTTTAGTAATTCAAAAGTACAAAACTTTCATTAATTTTATTTAATTAATAATCCTTATATTTTACAGTTATGTATACCTATATTTTCTATTACCTTTATGACATGATGATGAATTAAATCGACATTAAAGCTTATTGATTTATTTAAATCTCTACATTCTATTTTCCGAATTTTTTAATATTTTCACATTTATTTTACTTATGATTTTTGCTAAACATACTTAATTATAAAAATAAGTTTTTAATTATTAGAATGGGATGTTATATCAATAGAACATTACGGTTTTCAAGACTTATTCGATAACGAACAATATGCATAATAGTGCGTTGTATGGCCTTTTCTCGTAGCTTTGATTGTTGAGCAACGCAAGAAATGCATAAAACCTTTTGGGCCTCAATGCAATGTATTTTGGGCAAAATCATGGTTTTGAAATTTCTGTTATGATATTTTTAAAGTAAAACTGAATTTGGAAGGTGTTTTTACAGTAAATAAAGGGAAGAAAAACTCATGTTCCATTAATGTCTTTTGTTCAAACCAATAAATTACATAGATAATTAAATACACCCAATTGTAAAAAAAAAGGGCTTCAGGTTGAGATGGGGTCTACTGGAGTTAACCTAGAGCTAGTTATCCATTTGTTAGACACTTCGCTATTTTCTGATATTGCAAAAAAGATCAGTTATAAAGAAAGAATGATGATTTTAATGAAATAGTTTTAGTCGATGACATTTTTATGTTTTATTTATAAATAGTTCGTTTTTGTTACATTTATACAGTTTCTAAAATCCTTACAATGTGCTGTTTTGTTAAAACGAAAGCTTTCTTAACAAAATCTATAATTGGAGATTTCCAAACTAAATAAACAGTCTTAGTGAAAGCCATTCATTTGCTGAACACTAACCAATCCTGATTAATAGTGCAGGGTATAGGCCCTATAAATAAAATTGTTTAGTAAAAGTTTTGTTGTCCAAAAATAGATAATTAATTGATACCGATATTCCAAACGGCTTTGCATTAATTAGCATGGGCTTTGAAAGTAACATTGCTTCCAAATTTTGGTCGGGATGCAATTTTATTCTGTCAAACAAATAAGCTTAGCCAATAGTTCTAGAAACCTATCTATTTTATAGATAGATTTTTAGAAAAAGTTTCTATAACATTTGTTTAAAATTGTTTCACTTAAAAATGCGGAAATATAAATGTGGCAATTTTTCGTGGATCTTTAATGATTTTAATTCTTTGATTCTACAATTTCAATTGCTTTTCATTATTTAGAATGAAGAAAAGTTTGCATAATTTAAAATTTAACCGAATTTAATTAAAAAAATATTTTAAACATAACAGCCATATGAACATTTTAAGTTACATAACTTCCTTTCTAACTTCCAAATTAAATTTTCTTTCCTTTTTACCTACCAAATACATGAATTTTATGAGATAAAAAGTAAGATGACAAATAAGGAAATATGTAAATAATAAATAATGTAGTCCAAATCCTAGGTAAGGAAATTGTGAGTGATTACGTTATTTATTATTTAAATATTTCCTTCATTGCTAATTTTTATCCCAAAAAACTCACGGATTCAATCGGTAATAGTATCAAATGCTTTGCTGTATTTTTGTATGATAGAGTATAATATAAAATAAATTTTTGAAATTTATTTAGTTTAATTAAGTATTTTAATCGGACTTTTTTACCCTCTACTTGAAAAAATGTTTGATAAAAATTATCCATTTTTTTGATAATATTGCAAAACAATAGCATGAAAAAAAAAATAAATGGTTAGAGAAACTTTATGAAGATTTTTTTAAAGTAATGTTAAACTGAGCTGTTTATTGATTCATTTGATGAACAATTTCTTGGTTTCTGCTAAGGAATTTTGCATTGTTCTTATGAACAAATAAATTGTTCAGTACTAGCACAATTATTTTCTAATGCGAAATATTAAATGTTTTTATTGTTTTTATTTATTGAAAAAAATATAAGTAGTGTGTATATTAAATTTATCTACTACCTTGGTTTCTGATGAAATCGAAATAATACGGTTTGCTCTACATTAAAGAATTTTCTACTCTTTCATAAAAAATAAACATGCTGTTAATACGTATGTGAATGTTTCGGTGATGTTGTGTTTAACTTTGTATACTTTTAATTTTAAATCATTGATATACTACAGATAATTTTTACATTGATAAGTTGATCTACTACAAGATGCTCATTTATTTTTTACTTCCAAAAAAGAATGATATTGGCATAAATTAGAAGCGTGTATTTTTCTGTTACAATAAACTGCAAAAATAAGCAAATATTTAGATCACTTCTAAGACTTATATGACTGATAATAAAATGTACATTATTAATAAAAGTAAATTACAAATTTTCTGTTTCAGTTATACATATTATTGTAATTTTCCATTTTATTGTAATTGTTTATTGTAATTTTCCATTTTAATTCCTTACTGATTATTTTCTAAACAAATTCTCAATAGGAGCTGAAAAATTTTTGAGAGACATTGAAAAGATGATTGGCACAAAGTCGTATTTCTGGGCGTTGTTTTGGTCTATTATGTGGAGGATACTCACTCCGGCTACTTTGGTGGTAAGTAATGCCGTGTCAAATCTTTCGAATTCAATTAGACGAAATATATAAGTGTATCGGTGATAATTTATTTAATTTAAGCAACAGTTAAAATTATCTGAATAATTTTTCTGTAGACAGACCAGTATATTAAACATCTTAATATGATTTTGATATAGTGAACGATTATTATTAACGATAATTAATTTTCCGTCGTTCCAATTTAATATAAACATCAATGACATGCTTGATCATTCTCATGACCTATTATACAAATTAATATGAAGAGAAAAATATGTGAAATTAAATAGCAAACTAATCACACGATAATAATTTTACTGATTTTATTTAGTAATATATTCAAACAGGATCTAATTTAAATAATACAAATAAAATAGGCTGTGGAATTTAATATGAATTATCACTTATATTAATTATATTTTCTGGTTTTAATATTATGCGGAATGTATTCATAATAAGATTAAATTATTCTTTTGGTTTGAAGATATTTGTGAGTGTCAAGGCTAGTTAGTATTTAAACCCTTAAAATGTGTTTTGATATTTTAAAATGTCAAACATTTTAAGCAAAAATGGAATATAATTTTATTTTCAAATAGTATAGTATGCATTATTTTAAATTTGCATAGTTATTCGGGAATAACAGTTTCGTAATTAATAAAAGTTGGTAGAAATAAAATATATATATCAAAATAATTGTCTCTTGTGCCGCCATCTCTATGTCAAATATATGACTAAACTGACTTTTTTTTTCACTCGATAAAAAATTATGAAAGGACATTTTTTACATTTTTAAAAACACGATAAATTTCTTGTCAATTTACTCAAGGAACTTTCTTAACAAACATTATATGAATTATTTTCTTTCCTTAATTTGTTCCGAGAACTATTTTTTAAAAATCATTATCAATAGGTAATTTTCAAATACAAATTAAATTTCATGAAAAGACGTCTACCTATATTTACTTAAAAGTAGAAATATTTTGCGAAATGTTATGATATTCAAAATCTAAGCTGCATCATTTTATTGATTTGATATTAATTGTTTTAAATCTCTTAAAAATATTGTTAAACTGAGCAGTTTCTAAAATTTTGAAATTTATTTTTTAAAAAAATAATTTTACAGTTTAAAGAAAATAATGCAGTTTTTTTTATAAACGTTTATAATATGAGACTTGTTTGAAATCGTTAAATATTGAACGTTATTTTTTTTTAAATTAAACTTATTTTATATGCAACTGTTTCATCTATTAAACATATATGACGTAATTAAATTCAAATAAATATTGATTGAAAGCCCATTAGTTGAAGAATATTCTTTAAACCTTAATGCTACTAAAAAAGTGGTTTTTTTCGAGGAGGAGGGTACTTATAAACACCTAAGTAAATTCATTAACAAAATAATTTTTTATTAGCTGGATAATAAATATTTATAAATTATTCAAAATTATTTTATTATAGACCAGTTAAACCTATTCTGGTCTCAAGATAAGAATCACAATAAAATAACATTTATTTCATGTTCTGCTAATTTATATGCATATTACTTCAAATTTAATTTACACGCATTTGTTTCAATAATTATTGTTACATTTATATTTATCACATTTTGGTAATATTTTGTATAAAGAATATTGTGAAAAAAATTATTTTTAAGCAAATATTTTATAGTAATGTGTGTATAAAGAATATTTGTTCTCACTTAATTATAACAAAATTAAAATAGGATATTTGTGCAAATACAGAAAATATTAGATTTATTACAGGGTTTCTTTAGACATGTATTGCTTAAATCCAATAAAGTTGAGGTATTAATAATATGCAAATTAAATTAGCTTTTCAATTTTCTGAGCCATTTCCTTTTATAAACATTAAATGCAAGATTATTATATGCATTGTTTTAAAACAAATTGAAATGAACACTTAACATTTTTATTCAATCGTATATAAATTTAGGAAATTATTCGAATTGAATTCATGATCATTTTAATGTTGTCATCGTAACATTAAGTCAATATGGGAGATACATGTGCATAAACTATGAATAAGTAATATTTTTTTATCCTTGAGTAAAGTTTTATCAGAGTACAGTGTTAAATTGAGTTTTGAGGTGCGAATCAAATAGTGATTTTAATATACAGCGAAATATTATATTAGGACTTTCAGTGTAACTTTTGTAACTTTATTTTATTTCAGTTACTTACATTCAACTACCGTTGTAAATTAATCCGATAAGTAATATATATTTCCTGTAAAGAATTTTTGACTAAAAAAATTCTAACTGATCAGTTATTCTAAGTGTCATAATTATAAATTAGACTACTTGAATACCGGGGGAAAACAAGAACTTCTTTGTTAATCCTTAATTAATTATTATCTTAAGTTTCTATTTTTAAATACGATATATTTTAATTAACAAAACTTTTTATTGTGTCTGAAACTACGATTCATTTTTACATACATAAAAAAAACATTTAGTATTTGTAGATAATTAGACCATACTATGCTTAATTCTGTTGATTTTTAAATTCAACTCTTACTGAAGAGTGGACTAGGCTGACACTATTGAAAACTTAAGTGCAATAGCAGTACTTGTGGAGGTGGTCGCACATTCCTGAGATAAACGACAACCACTCCCTCGTGTCAAGGCCATATTTAAAAAATAATGCGGGCGAAAAATTTGTCACTGTTACTAACGAAACGCGAAATTCAAATTTGGCTTGCGTCTGAAAACAAAGCGATTGTTCCCTTTCCACTTGAAGCTCAGTTTCATTAAAGACAAAGATGGACTTTGTTCGCCAGAAGTCGAGGACCATGATTTTCTCAAGGGCAGCAGATGGTTACAGAGAATGCTGTTGTTGATTCTGTTTCTCCTCTTTCCCTTTGCAATTTTCGCATCCTTAACTTTGCTTGGCGCATGGTTTAAGTGGTTTTTGGATTCGGTATTGTGGTTAATAAAATGTGCTTGAATTCTTTTTTGTTTCTCACTTTGACTAAAATTTTGTGCTGTTGGTTTTTTTAAATTACAGTACTTAAAAGCTTAATCATTAGAATAATTGAAATAGGGATGTGCAAGGTTTTATAATTATTATTCTAAAGATTGGAAATAAATTTATTTTTGATTTTTTTTTTTAAGCATAGGATTGGTGATTGGTATTTGAACTCTTTGTAATTTTGAACACTCCTTGCTGAGTCATAATCATTGCATAATGTTTCTTTTTTGTTACATACTTTAAATAGCTTTTTCAATTTCTTGATTTATCAAACGAAACATACTCAACATAGAAAAAAATTCGTGTTCGTTTTTCATAATGTTTCGTTTTTGTCTTCGCACATTCTTTACAAAGAGTTTTCAATTTGTTGATTTATCAAATGAAACATATTCAACATAGAAAAAAAATTCGTGTTCGTTTTTCATAATGTTTCGTTTTTGTCTTCGTCACATTATTTACAAAGAGTTTTCAATTGATTTATCAAATGAAACATATTCAAAGTTTGGAAAAAAAAAGCGGAGTTAAAAGTATTTCCTTAAAATTAGAAGAGAAATGATTCCAAGAAAAAAAAAATGCAAAAATTTAATTTAAAAATAAGAGATAACTAGTTAATGCAAATTTTTTGCTCATATAAATTTAAAGAAAAAAAAATAATACATATTTTTATATAAGTCAAATCTGCAATTTTAAAATCATATCAATGTTTTTTTTTATATCAAAAGTAATAAAAAAGTTTTTGAAGATAAAAAAAAATGAATTAAATTTACGCTTTAACCTATATATGACTACAAAATGTCAATCAAGGTTTTAAATTAAAAATAGCCTTAAGCTTTCAATATATTAAAAGCTACTGTATCAAGCATTGTCAAAGTGTTGCAGCAAAGTTCAATTTCAAGAACATTAAAAAAACTAAAGAAATTGTCAGCTTTTTATAGTAGTACATTGAACATTGCAATTGTTTCACTTCAATTTTACAGATCCAATACTTGTATTAACATAATTAAGTGTTGTAGCTTATACTAGCTATACTATACGCTGTAGCTCAATTATGCTAATGAAAAAAAAAAATACTCACACACATTGTATAAAAACGTAGAGTAAAAACAACTATATTTTTATAGAGTTTTATTATAGAGATATTTAAATATGAAGTAATTATGACTAATTCAGAATTCTCGACAGTTCTTTTACATTCACTATAATTGAACACTATTACAGAACTTTAAAAAAAAAAAAAAAAACAGATAAGGATACTTATATTTTATTTATTATAATTAAAAATAAACTTGTTAAAGTGTAGAACATTGAAATATTGGGAACACTGCTTTGGCACTTATAAACGATTCTTTTGTATATGTTACTTCCCCAAAACGAACTTTGTAACTAAAATTGTTGGCTGCGTTTCCATTTAAACATCTCTTTGTTCTTGACAGTTGTGAGCGTTTCCAACTGGAGTGATTTATGTATTTTCACAATTGTGTATTTTACTCTATTTAAAAACAATTAAAATAAAAAAACAATCTTTCGTTTTCGCTTTTATGAAATTGCGTTATTTAGCATAACTTCTATGCATTTAGTTATTTAAAGTTTTTAATTAAAGTAAGTTGAATTAATAATGTTTTTAATTAATAACCAGCTACCAGTGACAAACCCCAAATAATACATAGCCTTTTCCGTGAGTATCATAAAAACTTCAATAATTATAGCAAATAATTCTTTGCATAAGAATAATTACGATAAAAAAATCTTTGTATTATTTTATAACGTTATTAAAAATGTAAGTAGAGTGAATTTATTTATTTTTTTAAATCTTAAAATATTTTTTTTTAGTTCTGTATTAAACATCAAATGATAAACATAATAGATATTTCTCTTCTTTTTTTTAAACATTTTTTATAGAATAAGTTTTGGCTATAAAAAAAAAAGGGCGATACAATTTGGCATTTTTGGTGATCCAGATGCAATTTAAAACAATTGACATCCATTTTAAATTTCAACTTCAGGTCAACTTTTTTTCCAAATAAAACATTATAATGATTTTCTCATATTAAATGTGGTCAGTTATATTTCAAAACAGTATATGAAAATATATTCTTGTGATTTAGTAAATATTTTATTTCAGCAATTAAATGTTGTTTAAAAACAAAGGACTAAGTTTGGTCAAGCTATGACAAACAATTTGGTGTCCACAAAATTTTAAAGATACTTGCTAATTTAAAAACGCATTTATATGTCAGTTAACTTTTATCATGTAGCAAAATCCATCAAAAACACTATTACTAGTGTTCATTATATTCAGATTTTTCATTTAGTATTTCAAAAAACATTGTATTTCTTTTGCATTACTGTTTTGCTATTTATTTTTAGCCAAAGAAAAAAAAAAACAAAAAAAACAACAACTTGAGAATTTTCTTTCATGCGGAAAAGTTAATGATTTTGAATTTAATGAAATGATATTATTATCAGATTTTTTTAAACTATCAAAACATGAATATTATTTAGGCGTGTCATGTTTATATCCATTAGTTGAATTGCATAAATTCTTGATATTTTATAATTAAAAATGTATAGTGAATTAAACAGAAAAAAAAATGGAGAACCAAATATGTTTAATTCATACAAAAATATGTTAAAGAAAATGGTAAAGAAAGTTACAAAATAAGTTTTATTCCCAAGTTGAAGTTGCATTTGTTAATGTTGTGTTTTTTTTTTGCAAATGAATTATGTAATTTTTTTTTTTTTTTAATTATATTAAAGCCGATATCGATTAAGATGAAGATAAAAAAAAAAAAAGACCTTCAAATTTTTACTTTCAATGTACTTATTTAGCATTATTAACATATAAATTATTAAGTTAAAGATCAATCTTTAAATTGCTTAATAAATATGAGAGATCTTATTTCCTTTCAGTTCATCCTGGTGTTCAACTGGATCGAGTACAAGCCGGCCAAGAGCGGCAACTACGTGTATCCTGCGTGGGCGAACGTGGTCGGATGGATCATCGCTTTCTTCCCCGTCGCTGTCATCGTTCTCATGATGCTCTACAAGATATGCACCACCTCCAAGCGGCCCTTCCGAGAAGTAGGTCAAGTTTGGGCCCTCTGATGCATTCGTGTAGCATCTTTACTGAGCTCCTAGCTTATTTAATGCATTCGTTATAACAAATATAGCATGGGCAATTTAGACCTCTATTCCTCATAAAAAATTTTCATAATTATACAAACTGAGTTTTCAATTAAAATCTTTAAGCAATTAAGTATATATATAAATTAAAAATATTTTGAATTTTTAAAGTTATACTAAACTTTGAAATTGTGAATATGAAATACAATATTAAAACAGAAAATATATATAAAGGATAGAGTTGTTATTTTGTTTTCGAAAACATTTATTTTTTTTTTTTTTTTTTTTTTTTTTTTTTTGTTTTTTTTTTTTTTTTGAATATTTATGACTGAGTTAGCATTAATAGATGAAGTTCTTAAATTTTATGTCTCTTAAGATGTTAAATTTGTTGTCTAAAGAAACGTTACTTTTTTGAAAACAATAAACTTTTTTTATATTTATTAAATAATTAAAAATCGATAATATATATTCTTAAGAAATCATGCAATAGTTTTAATAACAGTTTGAAATAAAATAAAATAAAAATTCCTTCCAGAACTAAAATTCAGAAAAAAAATTCTAAAATCCTTCCAAAATATAAGTTTTTTTTTTTTTTTATAAATTACTTAAAATATTCCGTCTTGGTTCATGAATGATTAGACCTGACAGGTAATTTACATGTATTTACTGCTTTGTTATATTTTTTCTAGTTAAAGTCTTCTTAAAAAATTATAGTCTGATTTCGTAGTTCACTATAATAGCTTTAATCTTATTACATAATAAGTACATAATACAGGAAAATTCATCAACCTACTGAAGTGCTATTCCAAAAAAATACTGTATGTTATAAATGGAATCAATTGCCTATTTTTTTATTAATAGAGCTCTTATAATTTGATTTTATTTCAATTGATTTCAGTAGTTGTCTGTGC
Organism: Caerostris extrusa; assembly: GCA_021605095.1. Taxonomy (NCBI): domain Eukaryota; kingdom Metazoa; phylum Arthropoda; class Arachnida; order Araneae; family Araneidae; genus Caerostris; species Caerostris extrusa. The sequence goes on along the minus strand of BPLR01012735.1, from coordinate 57,318 downwards.
TGAAGTGAATGAAAAAAATTTAGTACAACCACCAGCGTTATTGCTACTGATGGGTCTCAGAAACACCAAATCTATAAATTTCATATAATGATGATTAAAAAATCATTCATTAACGTAAAGACATTCCGTCTGATCCCAGAACTATAATTATTCCTAGTTTGCCTTTTCAGAGCCAAGATCCAAGACATGACAGTAAAAAGAACAGTTAGATAGCAACATCAAATGGAACAAGTTATGCCACGTGCATCAGTTTTCATTAATAATTTTTTAACGTCTAATAAAATTAGATTGAAATCCTAATTAAACTATTATGGAATACTACCTAAATTCTCGATTATTATTTCATTTTATTTCCATCTTTTTAGTAGGGTTCCTGAGACATAAACCTCTTTTTGGGGTCTTAGAAGTCAAATTCTTTGTTGAATATTTTTAAAATATTTATTAATGTTCTGAAAAATATTTTGCACATACACCATTTTCTTTAGGAGAATATGCGCAGCAATGAATTTAAAAATATGAAATACATATTAATCGTTGATTTCCAGCTATCAGTCCGTAGAATATTTTTTTTCTTGAGACTTGCTTAGATAAAGACTATTTGCTTAGCTCAATAATGTTAAAGTTACATAAACTTAAGATTAATCATATTGTTATTGCATGGATAACACTTCAAATGCTAGAAACACATGACCAGAAATTGAGTACCTTCTGGATATTGTTCAAACTACAATGATATAGGTTATATCAACTTGTGTGATTTTGTTTAGTCACAAGTTTCCATTAACTAGTGAAGTAAAATAAATCTTGTGTGATGTTTATTGACCTGTCTTTTAAGAAGTGAAATAAATTTGTTGTGAAAATTTTTTGTACCATAAATGAAATGAATGATAAAGAATGAAAATGAATTCCATCATAAAAGATATCCGTATTTTATTATTATTTTTTTGGTAAATTTTGTTTTGAAATTGAATGGTTATTAAAGTTTATGTTTGAATATTGTAATTTTATTATTTTATTTAATTATGGGTTTGTCTACAGAAACTATCCCTGCTGATGCAGCCAACTGACGAATGGGGTCCTCCACCCAAACTAGCAACTTTCAAGACCGGCGACCCCTCTGAAGACGCTTCTTCTGAGTACATTCGCAAGAATTCATTCGACAATCCCTCCTTCAACGTGACCTACACTTTTGAGACTGCCATATGATAAAGAAACTAGCGAATAAATCTAGAAAACAAAAATCTAGACTAAACTAGCGAACTAACTTTATAAAACGAGTATTAATTCGAAAGTGCCGCAATGTACCCAAGAAGATGAAGTTCCAGACTAGACAGTTCTTCCTATTCAATACGGCGACAATTGTACATAATTCATGGTCGGAGGCCACACTTGAGGCCACTGTTAATGAATATTACCTGAGCTAACGGATATTCAGCAAAGGACGTTATATTTTATTTTGTAATGTAACATAGACTAACAATCTCTACGCATCTCTTTAAATGTATAGTATATATAAGTACAGGTAATTTATTAATTTAATCATAGATGTAAAAAAGGGAAGCAACAGGAGAAGGGTTTACTTGAATAGTATTTTGAGTGAGATTTTTAATTAATTTCACTGTATCAAGTTTCATTACATTACCCACAAAGCGTTTCATATCTGAAAATTATTTCATCATTTTAAAGCAGCATTTATTTTTACTGTTAAAATACATAGATATAATTATTTCACTGTAGTAACCTAAAATGAATAGTAATAAACAAATTACAAACCAAATATTTTTCAGTTGTTATAGGAATAATGAATCTAACTAATCCGCTTGAAATAGTATGCAATTTGATTTTAATGTTTCATAATTGAAAAAAAAATCAGAAATGGTAGGCTTTATTTATAAGCTAATATCATCCTAAATATATGAATTGTGTGTATAACACCAATATTTTAATGTGTATGTAACTTTTTAAAAATTATGCTTGTTATTAATTTAAGGTAAGATTGATGCACAAATTCAGGAGTATAAATATATGATCATTCAACATCAAGAACGTAATGAGTTTTTGGGTGTATAAATATTATTCAGCACAAATACTTGCACATTCGTATTTTTATCATTAACAGCAAAAATTATGTTGTTAATTTATTTAAAATACTTGTTATTTATTTATTTTTGAATTTCTTCTTATTTATATTGTTTTTCAACTCTAGAATTATTAAAATAGTTAAGTTTTGAAAAGACTTCTTCATTTTTTTAAATCTTACACATCTAATTTTATCTACCACAAAATATAATGGATATATATGAAGAAGAAAATAATATTTTTTTATTATTAATTCTCAGTTCTAGATTTTTTTAATTTAATTAATTTATATAAATTATAGAATGGGGAAAATTTTTAAAATCTTAAATAAATGGCTTAACAATCAGTATGATTCAATTATGGGAAAATCAGTGTTGATTCAATTTTTTTATATATGAGCACACTTACTTTTTATCACACTTTTCATGTTTTTTAACTAATATAATGAATGAATGCATTTACAAAACAAAAGGAAATCGTATTTTATTTCCTAATACTTAATTTATGCTTTCATGTTAACTTTAAAGCACATGGATCTTCCAATTTCGTAATGTCTTTAGAATGAGTCAGCAATGCATTCGTACATAATAATTTGTGGTTTGCGATTGTGTTCAACATAGTATTTTCTTCTGCAAACTTAACAATATTTAAGGTTGTTGAATACATCAATTGATGCAATATCTATGAATTGCTTAAGGAATACTTTTGAAATTATGATGTTGTTTTATGTTTCAAAATTTAATTTAAATTATGAATATTAATAGCATACTATTTTATTATTTTGAACTGAAAGTTCTGTAAGGCAATGTATGTCTATTAAATACATGCATACATATGATTATTGTAGCTTGAGCTTTGTATTGAGGCAATAGATACAGCCAAAGAATTAAAGCATGAGCTTTTTCTGAAAACATTTCTAATGAGGCCAAAGAAATTAACAAAAAATCTTAGTTTGAATATTGGATTAAAAATGAAATTTATGTAAAACTGTTTTGTGTTAAAGAATTGTTTATACTTTGTTAAAATGTTATTAAAATTCAATGTTTAAAAGAATGATCTTCAAAATTAGATGAAATGTTTTAATTAAAATCATTTATAATTGATGGCAATTTAAAAAATAATTTTTCCTTTAAAAATTTAATTAAGAATAAAATTTAGCGGAATTATTTTGAAAAAAATGCATTATAAAATTTTTGTTAAAAGTTGATAACAATGCATTTATGTTAAAGTTCAATTAATACACGAGTTTAATTATTAAAAAATTATAAAAAAAAAATATTTGTAAAGGCATGAGCATGAGCTTTCTTTTTAAAACATTTCTTATGAGGCCAAAGAATTTAATAAAAAAATCTTAGTTTGAATATTGGAAATGATTTTAGAAGATCTTAATTTTATTATTGGAAGTGATTATGTAAAACTGATTACAGTTTGCTAAGATGCTATTAAAATTCAAGATGAAATTTTTTAATTAAACCTGACAATAAGTGACGATAGTACTGTTTTGACTGCATGATTTTAAATTAAAGCGAAAAAATAAATTTAGCAGTGAAAAACTAATGAAAAAGGAACAAGTCAAATAAATAATAGTTAACATAACATAATAAATAATAGTAAATATAGAACAAATAAATTAATAGTTTTTACTGCCGCAAATAAAATGAGAAATTCAAACAAAATTAAAAAAATTAAAAGATATGATATAGTATCGTTCTATTATGAAACTGAACATATAATGTTTAAAATCTTATTCTCCACTTAAATTTGCTGCATAAAAATATGATTTTATATACTAGAAAAATTATATTGGTAGAAAGGGAAAAACCTATGTTTTTGAACTAATATTTTATAAAAAAACAATTTCAAGTATTGTATAGTAGTATAATCTGTCTGAAGATGTATAGTTAACATTAAAATACTGTATAGATATACTTGTTATATGATATGAGAAATATTTTTACAATGTGCATAATTGTTGGATAGTTGCAATTTTGTTTTCTATATGAAAAGCTGTTGTAAAAATCGGTGTATTATTTACATTAAAGAATGATTAGACACATATTGCTGTTAATCTAAACTTTTAGCAAATTTTTGATTTAAAAGCTCTCGTTTTAATAGAAAATATTAACTATTGCAAGCAGTTAATGTTTTCTATTAGTTATTTCTCTCAGTGTTACATGCTGATTGAATAAAAAAAAAAAAATTACATTTTTGTTTTGTTTTTAGACAGATAGATATCGAATAACTGTTTAGAGCCTTGAATATTTAATGTATTTAATGTGTTTTACAAAAAAAAAAAATGTATATAAACCATTGCATAGAAAAAGTTTCAATGTTAATTAATTAATTTGGCGAGTTTGGGGTGTATAAATGTGCAGGGTAACTTAGGATTTTAAAATTTAGGTACTGATGTAAAGTGCTCAAATCAAATGCACGAATTATATTTGAAACATTAGTAAAATAATTATTTTTCAAGTAAAAAATAATTTATCTCTTTTAAAGGCGAACTGGAAGAATTGTTTGAGTAGATGGCGCGGAAAGAATTTTCTAAGCTTGTTCAATATGCCTATATCTGAGAAGTTTTATTCATATTGAACTTAATTTTTAAACTTATTCAATTTATTTAAAGTGTAAATGTTCTTTTTTTCAATGTATATAAAATTTATTTTTTTAAAATTATTCAATTTATTTAAGGTGTAAATATTCTTTTTTTTTTTTAAATTTTTAATTTGTCAATTCAGTTGGTTTTCTGATTGAATTAGTATATAGTTTATTTAATGAATATCATTATTATTATTTTTAATGAAAAATATTTATTTTTTAATATCTAGCATTATGTCAGTTATTGAATTATAATTTTTTCAAATATAATTTGTTTTATTGTTTAAGATAAAAAGTCCCAATAGATTATAACAATCTCTGGCTTATGATAAGAGCTGTTAATTGCCAAATCAAAAAATTTCGCGAAAAGTGTTCCAAAAAGTCGATTAATAATATTTTAAAAACTCTACAATTGCAAAATTTTAGGACTTAGATAGTTCTGATCAGTTGGCGAAAAAAAAAAAGGTGCCAACTAGGGGTTCATCCACTATTATTCCTAATTTTAAGAAAGTCGTAATCAATGTCTTAAATAGCTATTCTGTTTCTTTTTTATTTTGTTATAAGAGTATTTTTTTGAAAGCCTTTTCTTTTTTAAAGTTATTAAAATAATGTTTAACTAACTATTTTGCCTAAACTTTTCATTTTTTCCTTTTTATGCCTCAATTCCATTTTAAAAGTAATAAAACTTTTTGCGACTTTTATTGTATTATAAACCAAACAACATGTTTTTTTTTTCAAATTATAAATTAAATAATTTATAGCTTAATTGAATATACACTAATTTAAGACACAAAATAAGACAATGTGGATTAACCCTTTCTAAATTGCTTATATATAAATATTAATTAAAATAATTGGAGTTGACGATTTTATTAATTGAGAACTATTCTTGAATTTTGATATTTATTAAAGCTATTATTGACAAATATAATTATTGGAATAAAATTAACTGTCATTTCTCTTAATTATTATCTCTAAAATTACTGGAATAATCCATAACTGATGTGACTTATTTTAAAAGGAATATATATATTTTTAACTTTGCTCATTCTGCAGTAAATTAGCTTTATATTTCTTACATTATGCTTTAAATATTAGTATTCTGATTATTAATAACATTCTTTCATTGATTGTAATACTAATTATTATCTTAATTCTTATTTGAAATTACTGAAAATCAAAATGTTTTGTCAGAAGTGATTAATGCATAACACTTGGAAACGTACTTGAATTTATTAACAATATAATAAGTTATTAATTAAAAATATCGTAAGATTGTTTAGTTGGTTATAGCGATTTCAGAAAAGTAGAACTTTTTCTCTTAAATATAAAAATATTTGTAGGATACGTTACATGTATTTTGAATGGTAACTAAGATTTTCTATTCATTCTTTTATTGTTGAACATTTTTACTTGGTCTTATGTGTCAACTATGATAGACATCATTTTCTTCACTGAAACCAAAATAATTCAATAATAATAAATAAATAAATAAATAAATGCATATTTCTTTTTATCTTTATAATGTCAGATCTTATAGTATTAGAGCAGTTATCCACTCTGTTAATCACTCTCACACACATAGCAAAGAAATATATGTTAAAACTTTTAATGTTATTTATTCATTGTTGAGTTTTTGCAGTATTAGATTAATGCGTACACATATTCACTGTTACATCAATAAATTAGACTATTGTTATATTTCTCAGATAATATAGGCATCATTTCATTTGCTGTACAGTATACAATGTAATTTACTTACGAGTGGAAAATAAATAAAAAAATTTTGTTTGTAAAGTTTGTTTTGAGTTTTGATTTCACACAGTTTATATATGTAATGCATAGCAATTTAAAAATTTCTTAAAGAAAGAAAAATGCATCACGAATAGAACGAGCATAGAAATTTTTACATTTGCTTGTAATAACAATAAATATAATCCAAAGAACATGTGTTTAAAAAAACTAGTTTGATAAAAAAATTTAAATTTCTGAATTAAATAAAATTAATTAAAATAATTAAACAAATTTTTTTCCAGAATTTCCGAAAATATTTCAATACCAGTTATTCTTTCAAAATTTAAATACTTAGTTAATGCAATGTAAAAATTGTCAAAATCTGGATTAAATTTACATAATTTCATTTGGTAGACTTTAATAATTTAATAATAATAAATAATATTTTATAGTTTATCACAGTTTATTCGCATTATTTTGAAATGGTATTAACAATAACAAATATATGAAGAAATAAAATTCCGTTTAATGTATTAAAAATATCTTCATAAAATTTAATTTAAGGAAAAAAAAAAAGCAATTTTCATTTATGTTCAATTACAAAATAATATGAAATATTAAAAAATACTTTTCATGCAAATACCTGAAATAAAAAAGAGGATAACTTTTAAGAAAAATTTCCATCTTTTAATTTATATAAGATTATTGATTTATTCCTTTAAATTATTTTGATTTTTTTTTTTTCATTTTACAACAATGCTTTTAATTATCTTTCAGCATAATTTTAACTTTCGATTTAAAAAGTGATCAATGGTTGACTTAAATTATAATAAAATAGGAAAATTATATTTCAAACTCATAATAAATTTGCGCTTTATATATCCAAAGCAGTTGACAAAAATACTACTGTGTAAAAAGTAAGACCAATTTAAAATTCCGGGGGGCTTATGGAATTTCCATTTTTTTCTTTTTTTAGATTGCCGGCAGTGTCCTTAACACCTGTGTGAAATTTGACGTCAAAATATTTATTTGTGTGAGTTACGCTTGGCTTTGTGAGACGCTAAAACTAATTCGGAGATTTTTGAAATGTCTGAATTAATTGAGTAAAGAACTTGCATTAAATTTTGTTTGTGGAAATGTATAGAATTTTAAAGAAGGCATTCAGTGAGCATTCCTTATCGGAAAGAAATGTTTAGAAGTGGTATAAACAGTTAAAAGAAAGCAGAGAACGCTGAAGACAGAGAGCCCTCTGGTCGACCATCAACCTCAATCGACGAAACTCACGTCAAAAAAATTAAAGATTTGTTGCTTGCAAACCGTCGATTTACAATTAGAGACCTTGCTGATGTTATAATTTCAAAGGATCGGTCAATTCCATTTGGGCCTCAAACGCGTCAAAACTGGATTGGTACCGAAAATACTGAATGCGCCAGCCCGCACTGCATTGATTCTTCGTGGCTTTTTCGCCAAAAAAATGAAATCCATATCGTTGAACAACCACCGTATTTACATCGTGCGACTTCTGGCTATTCCCTAAACTCAAAAGACCACTCCGGGGACACCGTTTTGAATCGATTGAAGAGATTCAACGTGAATCGCCGCGCGCTTTGAAAGCCATGCCTGCCGATCACTCTTTAGCATGCATTGAGGATTGGGAAAAAAAAAAAGTTGGCATAAGCGTATTGTGTACGGAGGGGATTACTTTGAAGTCGATGGAGTAAATTTGGAAGAATAAATAAAGAGTTTTTGAAAAAAAAAAAAAAAAAAATTGGGGCTAATTACTTTTTGGGCACAATAGTAGTTCGTTTGGTTTTGTGACAAATCACACTTTTTAATACTGAAAATATAATGCTGCACACAACAAAAATTTCGTAATTGAAACAGACAGAATCATTAAAAATAACAAGGAGGTAATGAAATAATGTAGCTTAGCTATATTATTATGCTGATATTGCACGTATATGTAAGCATTATTTTCTTTTAATTTCAGATTAATTTAGAAAATTAATGATATATTTAAATTCTTTTTATAAACATAAATGTAAATTAATTTAACTATTTAATTGACATCAAAGATTTTTAAATATTTTTCTTTTTCTTAGGTATATTTCCATCGCTATTAAATATCACAGATTACATTTAGTTTATTAGATGTGTATTTTTAAAAGATCACAAAGATTTGTAATGTTATGTCATTAAAATAATGTTAAATTATGTGTAAAGATTAATTGAAATTGACAATAAATTCTTATGCTTCTAATAACAAAGAAATTTACCTTAAACATTTTTAAAAATCTTTTTAACACTAGAAAAATTTCAATTGGCACACTGTATATTACTTATGTTTTTTCTTTCTAATGCAGCTGGCAAACACTTAGACAGCTTGGTCTCGGATGCCTTAAGGCAAGTGCTGCACAGACGTACTCACTTTGCATGACCCAGGGGCGCGTGTAACTTGAAGATAAGCCACGGACGCGGAGTAACAATGCTCCGCAACGCTCTACGATGCTATTAGACCGGGACCTACGGTTTAAAGTGGATTCGAACCACTACAAACATCCATGGTACCGCCGGAACTCGAACCCGAAACCTGTGGTACAGAGCGCCAGAGCGCTAGCCACTCGGCCATTCAGGCCCACATATTACTTATGTAAGAGAAGCAAAAATGTTTTCACGCCTTTTAAAAATAATTTCTTAACAAACATGTTTCAATCATATGCAGTCTACATATTTAACCTTAAAAGTCCTATTGCATTTATTTTTCCACAAATAAAGTTTGCTGTGATACGCATATTTATGTTTTTTATGTACAGGAAATCCCCAAGTTGTAGCATATAAACAGCATTTCGGCTTCGAACGTATCTCGTCAAAGGTCTTTCACGTAAATCAAAGAGAAATCATCAAAAATATCCGGCAACGAATCTTAAGTAAATACATAAATATCATCCAAACAAACACAGAAAAATAGTTTTAATTGCCCAACAACCAGTGAAAGATTTATTATCAAATAACATTTTTAAAAAGGAGATAATAAAATATCCATCCTTAAGTAAAAAGTTAATGTCCCTAGTCAAGGAAAAGAATTCTAGACGAGATAAGTTGAGATGTCTTTTCCTTTCTGCTCTAACGAGAGGAGTCAAATGATCGGCCTGTAAATAGAACATGCCCTAATTTCTGGTTTATATAGCTGTAGCTTATACTTTCATTTCGTAGGGAAGTCCCTGTGTGGGCGTTTTAAGAAAAATACTTTTCGTTTTCACTGCGTTTTTAAGCAGTATTTTAAAATTCTTTATCTTCTTTTAAAATTCTTCTTCTTAATTCATTCATCTTACAGAAAATTTCAAAATGATGTTATGGTGTGTTGTTTAGCTTGTCCTTAGTTTGCAGCCGTCAAAGAAGTAGGTGTAAGATTTAAAATAATTACGAGCTATTTGTCGTTGTTGTTTCCTTTTATCTTCCTCATCTTCTCTGGGTTTTATTTATTTTTTTTGAGACACATCCATAGTAAACCATTGTTTTTTAATTGAATTTTTTACTCTAAATAAAATTTTTGTTGATATGAGCCAGAAATGTCCACCAGCGATTTGTGAATGAAGATATTATTTTGCTTCTTTCTATTTAAAATATGTTAAAGAACTTTATAAATTCATCCTTATAAAATTAGATCGAGGCTATTTTTTTGTTGCATATTGATGGGTCTCTTGTTCAAAGCGTATGTACAAATCAACAACTAATCGACATATGCTGAAAAAGAAGACATTGACTTCTCTGAGCTGAATTTATCTTCCTATATTTTCTTGTCGTATGGAAGAATACCTAGAAAACTCCACTAAGTAGAGTGGTTATAAATATGAGACACATATACATGCTGTTACGCTAGCCATCCCATCCCAATTCCCATGTTACTGAATGAGTGGTTGCAACATACACCTTAATTTTTGTATAAAATAAGCATCGTATAACATAACGAAAGGAGTATTTTAAATGATTTGTTAGTATTAGAACGCATGAAATTTATTTGAAATTAAAAATTTTTCCTATTTATTTTATGCAAAATGTGTTGAGGTAATATTAATTATAAATTAAAAAATATAGTATCCCCCCCTAAAAAAAAAAAAAAAACTAAACATTCTCGATTTTTTACTAATTATGTTGTTCACAATGTTATTTTATAAAATATATCTGAAATTTGAAAGTTTTAATTTCTATATTTTTTATTATTTTTATAAATATTACATTCTTTAAATTTAGGGACCTGATGGTCGAGTAGCTAGCGCTCTGTGCCAGCCACAGGTTACGGGCTCGAATTCCGAAGGTACCATGGATGTCTGTAGAAGTACAAAAATCCACTTTAAACCGTAGGTTTCTGTCTAATTAGGTCTCTTGTGCAAAAACTAACGCGACAAACCAAACCATTCCATTTAAAAAATGCTTCAACAATGTTTATGTAAAAATCTCCATTTTTTTTTTTATTTCATTTATGGTAATATTTTTGTAATACATAAAAATAGAAATTAAATTGTTTTCATGCGTTTTTCACAATGCAATTTTAAATAATAAAAACAGTTTTAAAAATCTATTTTTTCTTCGATGACATAAAATCTGACTTAAATGCCATAACAAATGTATTTTCAGAAATTTACAATTGATGGTAAGCTGCGAAAGTAAAAAATAAAGAAAATCCTGTTAGTACCGGGAAATCAATATTGGAACTCAATCAATATAAAAACAATAAAAACAGTTTTAAATACCTAATAAAAACAGTTTTAAATATCAATATTAAAAACATTTTTTTAGAAAAAAAATTTCAGAAAAAAAAAAAAAAAAAGAATGAAAAACTTAAAATTATTCACATCAAACATATTTAAATGTTACCAAAGTATCAGTTATTGGAGTAATATAATGCTACGCTTGCTTCTATTTATGTTGCTTTACATTCTGATTATAATTCTGAGCAAATTTTGAAGATTAATAATATATAGATTCTTTTACATTAAAACATTCATTTTTGATTTACAAAAAAAATAAAAAGTTTTGAATATAATTAAAGCTCATAACGAATGTACAACAAAATTATTTTTCTTTAGAATTCTTCTTTAATATAGCATTTAAACAGGTAAAATTCGTTATTAACAGATTTATCAGCATGTTTTGCCGATATCTGTTAATGAAAAATAATTTAATACTTCTCTTTAAAAACAATTAAAAACATAATCCTAAGTGTTTAATTTATTCTACAGAAAGATCGGCACTATGCAATTGTCTTAAAAATATTTTAAGACAATTTTTTAATAACATTTTTTTTTTACCAAAGTTTACACTTCTTTTGTCCATCCCATGAATTCCAATTTTCTCCATTTTTCTAGCATGAAGTATTTTTTAGCCGGATCAATTTTGTTGGTGGCTTCTGTAACCCAATTGAAACGATGGAAAGAACTACCTGAAAATATAACGTTCAGAGTAGAATGGAACTTTAGACATGATTTACTTATTGCCAATTGAGATGCCTTACTTCAAAAACCTGATGCACTTTCAAGGCTTATTTGCTATTTCTAGAATGTAGAAATTTAACCAAAAATTATAAACATATCTTTTGACAGATTACTTGCCCCACATATGCAAAATTTTTATTAAACATCGATAAAGTATTTTTTAAAGAGTAAATGATTAGTTATGTTTTTAATAAAAGACAGCCCCATTATTATCACAAAAAAGTACCAATATGTTTTTATTTTACTCGACATTATTTTAATGATTTTGAAAATATTATACAGGAAAAACAAGAAAAAAAAAAAAGATTAAACAACAAACTAAATGGAAGGAACTTACAATACCAATGCATAAATATTTAAAAATAATATATAAAGTTAAACAATGCCATCAGAAACTAGATAATAATAATAATATAATTAGTACCTAACCCTAATAATAATAATAATAATTAGTACCTAAAAAAGCATACCAAATAATGAAATGATGTCCCCTGCTATTTGATAGCAGGTGACCTTATTTGACATTATTTTTAATGATTTTGGAAATATTATAGATGGAAAACAGGAAAGAAAAAAATATATTAAACAATAAACTAAATAGAATGAATTTTTAATGGCCGATTAAATAAATATTTAAAAAAAAAATATACTTATAAAGTTAAATAATGCCGTCAGAAACTGAATAATAATAATAGTAATTGGTGCCCAACCCTTTTGAATAAAAAACGTCAAATAGCAGGTGACATTAGTCGACATTATTTTTAATGATTTTGAAAATATTATTGATGGAAAACAAAAGGAAAAAAAAAAAGGATGTTAAACAAGAAACTAAATGGAATAAGTTAATAATAACAATGTATAAATATTTTTTAAAATATATATTTTTTTTTATTTCAATGGCAGATTATGAATAGTTACAGCAAAAAAAGAACAAAAAAAAAACATACAACAACAACAACAACAAACTAATGCAACAAAAACATGCTGAAACATATATATATATATATATATATATAAATAGTAATTGGTATTCAACCCTTTTGAACATAAAATCATCAAATAGCAGGTGATATTACTCGACATAAATTTTTAATGATTTTTAAAATATTATAGATGAAAAACAAAAAAAAGAAAAAAAAATATTAAACAACAAATTAAATGGAATGAACTTGCAATACCAATTCATATATGTACGTAAGGTTAAGTAATGCAGTCAGGAAGTAAAAGAAAAAAATAATAATAATAATTGGTGCCCAACCCTTTTGAACATAAAAACATCAAATAGCAGGTGACTAATCGTTCCTTCAAATTGGCAGTAAAACCGGAAACGTGCATTTGCAAGTTTAAATTTACCGCATAAACAACGAGAACCGTTATCCAAACAAACCGGCGACTTTGCATTAACAGCAGAATCCCTTTCTAGAACGTCAAGATGCTGGCGCATGCGCAGCGGCCTCCCACCGAAGCGGAGGATCAGCGTTGAGGGACTCGGCGTAGATGCTGCTATTCGAGAGTTGGTTTCAAAAACGCTTATGAATTCGAAACGTTGGATTATTTTCAACGCCGTCTTGGTAAAAGATATGAGCGTTTAACATTTTGTTTTTGTTTTTGAATGACGCATGGTTTTGGATTTAAATCGAGATCGGATATTGTAGAGGTAAGTTTCTCATCTTCTCGTTATAGTTGTTATATTTTTCTTAAAAGGAAACAAAAACACGAGGTTTTTATGCTATGTTTTGGTTTGGGCAAAACTGAGTCATGTAATAGAGTGGCGTTTATTTTTAGCTGTTGCCAAGTCTCATGAGTGCGTATTTCTTGTCTTACAAGTTGCACAAAATTAATTAGATCTATGGACATTAGATCTATGACATTGAGACTTCTAGTGAAAATTTATTTTAATGCAAATTAGTTGTCTGAAAAGCATGCAATTTTGCGATGCGTCTTTTATATTTACTTTTATTAGAAAATGAAATTAATTTCAATGCTTAAATGACATCTGATGAAACTTGATAGCTTGTTTTAAAAATAAGATGTGTGAAATTGTTTAGTATTTGATGAATTAAATACATAAAAAGGCTTATTTACAACACAGTAGTCAAAAATAACAAACACAGTTTGGGAGGATGCTTCATAAAAAAATTATATAGTTTCTTGAATGAGAAATATTAAAAAAAATTTTTTTTTTTTAATGTGCCTAAGTTTGATTTTTTGGTTATAATATTTGTATTTTGTGAAGAAATGTTTCTAGTTGAAAGACTGGGTGCCATAATTTTTGACTATTCTATGTAGAAAATATTTAAAATTTCAATGTATAATGGAAATATATAAATTAAATTATAAGTTGTTGATTTATTCTTCTGATTCTTATTATTCGTTATCGCATATAGTTTTATTATAGTAATTATAAACCTATTTTAATCATAGATATCAGAAAAAGAACATTAAATTTATTAATGCTGTGTATTATACTTATACCGAACTGAATAAAAATACTGATCTAACATTTATAAGGAGTTACTCAGACATTCATGCATTTATTGCAGTATAGAATGTACATATATAAGAAAGAGCAAAACAGAAGTTAACAACAGATTTGTTACAATGAATATCATTTAATTTAAATGCCATTATGATATCAGTTAATTAAAATAATAAATAAAAAAGTACAATATTTTTATAATAATAATAAAATAATTTCATAACAGTTATTTTAATTAAATTTGAATGTTTTCTCTATCATGAACAAACCAGAAATTGTATTATGTAATATGTGTAACAAATATGTTTCGAATATGTTCTTAAATATAGTAAATATATTTAATTTTTTTTATATATATATATATATATATTTGATTCTAAAAACGTATGAAGTATAGGAAAATTGCAACAAAAAAAAAAATCACGTGTTTCTAATTTCTAAATAATCTTATTCTTAAACGTGCGTTTGATAAGAATACTTTTACACAACTAATTGGTTTATGAAATAATTTATCAAATTTTGTTAAAAATAAGTTGTTATTCCTCGAAATATTATCCTATTTGTAAATTATTTTTATAATAAAAGTATATGAAATCAATTCTGTATAATTTAAGTGTGGTTTTCTATTTAATAAGAGGTGTATTCTTTAACCAATTATTGAAATTTGTGAATCCAATACGTATATATACGTATATACGTTTTTAAATATTTGATCAATACAACCAAGAAAATGTTTCTTCTATTTAAACATACAAAAGATAGTATTGAATAAATATGTTATAAATTCCTTTTTGTACATCTGAGGCTTCGGGGTGAGCAAAACAAATAATAGCCAGTTTAAATTAATTAAATTGTTAAGTTGTTTGAAATAGGGACTGATCGTTTTAACATTAAATTGTATCGAATATTAAATACAATTTTTAGTCTCTGACAAATTTATGACAAAATTATTTTTGATTATATATCTATGTATTAAAATTGGAAGAAACATCAATAATTGGTTTTTTATTATGTTCGACTAATCCAGGGACAACGTCTCACCTAATATGTATATTTTATGTGGTTTTTTAAAAACGATTTTCAGTTTGAATAAAAAAGTAAACACTTAAATATTATAAATATATATCTTATTCATCGTTTTTTTATTTATTGATGAATAAATGTTCAGATTCTTTGTCATTTACATGCTAGCCAAGTTAAAGATTAATATCTATGTATTTTTTATCTGTTTGTTTTAAAATTGAGGTAAAAAAATTGATGTGGTAGTTGCTAAATATGCCATCAAAATTCTCAAGCCTTTTTGGATTAACTTGTAAATAAACATTTTGATAAAATATGAAAAAAAGAATTTCGATGA
Organism: Caerostris extrusa; assembly: GCA_021605095.1. Taxonomy (NCBI): domain Eukaryota; kingdom Metazoa; phylum Arthropoda; class Arachnida; order Araneae; family Araneidae; genus Caerostris; species Caerostris extrusa. The sequence continues at coordinate 41,579 of BPLR01012735.1, read as the reverse complement.
ATAAATTTTTTTTATCTTAATTATATTCATTTATTTACTTGTCTGTATCATATGTAACAAAGAAAACACACACACACACACACATATATATATATATATATTATATGTTTAATAATATTCGATTTGTTTTGTCCAGCCTGTGGTCAAGTGTGAGCACATGCGGCCAACGGTTTTCACAAATCTGTGCATCTCTGCATTAATGTATGCCCTGTACTAATGTACTAATGTATGCTCTGTACTGCTGGACATCTTTTTATACTAATGTATGCTCCAGACAGACTACTGATGGGAGAAGAAGAATGATACACAGGGATTTGAGCGTCTTATGAGAAAAACTCTGAAACACTTCTATCAGACAGTCTGACTCTCAATGCCATACACATACACACTCACTGTCTCCATCTCCAATAAGTTCTCCTCGTACCCCCTCGTATATGAAAGAGATGGATGCTGTCAGTGAATTCAAATTCGCGTTCCCTTAAAACAGACAAATAGCGATATTACTGAGCAACGACAATATCGATACGTTGAACAACATCGATGTTGAATAAAATGTAATCATTATTATTATTATTGCACTTTAATCTTAAACAATAAAGAAATAATGCTTCTGCATAATTATAGGCATTTGAAGAACGTAATATCAACGAATCAGAAAAACACTGATTTTTTAGAGTCAGAGTGCAAAAATTTTTTCTCCAGTAATTTTACATCAACTCTAACTGTAATACACTTTCGAAAAGCCATCAAGTCTATAGTTATTATAACGTAGGGTTCATTAAAATTCAGTTTTCTTTTATTATGAATTGATTATTTTTTTTTCATTTCAGATAGCTTTTGAAATAATATGATCTATGTCGACGAAACAGAAGAAAAAAGTGGTAAGTTAAATTCATTTATTAAACTTATTCCTTAAAAGTATCTTAAATATTTGTTTATTTACACTTTCTAAATTTCTCTCGAAATTATAACTCTCAGGTACTTCATGTTTCAAAAGTACAAAGTCAAGTATTTCAAAGTCAAATTTTTATTTAAGCTTACATAAATTTGAAACAAATCTATGGCACTATATTATTATAGTGCGTGTATTAATTTGATGTTGATTCTTAACTAGTCTTTCAATGATTTTTTTTTTCTAGAAAAATATTTAATTCGTGATAAATCAAATTAAAAATGAGTTTTAAAAAAAAGGAAAGAAAAAGCCGTGAAAATGATTAAAATATTTACAAATAAAATAAAAATAATTTATGCAGTGCAGAACATATATTTTTAACATTTTTCCGTAATAATTTCAGTCACCTAGAAGATGATTGTGTTCGTTATAATATAATTGATCTATAGTATGGAACTACCACATTTTTAAGTGTTCATTTAATTGTACATAATATCAGTTTTAATTATGTCAAGCAAGATCTAAAATTCTATTTACACTATCTTACTTTGCTTTAGTTTTAAATGATTTGGGCAAACGAAAGTTTCATATATAGTATTTCTAAATTTGTCGTTTTAAAAAAAAAAATAATAATCTAGAGTGATATGTATAAAGAATTGATATGCCTTTGATGTCGGTAGTAAACAAAAAGCACATGACAGTAAAAAGGAAAAACAAATACAAAATGTAACAAACATCTCAAAATTATTGTGACAGAATTTCAATTCAATTACTTCATATTTGTTTCTGCATACAGAACTATTACTTTATGGTAAATCCTGTTTACAACCTGTACAGATATTTACTTGAAAATTGATTTCAAACATCAGTTTCGAGTCTACATTCTAAGCAACAAGTATCAGGTAATCATAATTTCTCGTAAAACAGCTGCATCAATTTATGTGTAACCAAACCCATCCTTTTCAACTGCTTAAAAAATTTTCATCATTTTATGCTACATATAAATACGCTGGAAGAGTCAGAACCAGAGCCAAAACCCATTTGTTGAAATGGTTGTATACGTTCTTGGCATGGGCCACAAAAACTTTGGCAGTCATTTTTATGAAAAGAACTTTGTATCGGCGTCATAAGAATTAAATATGACGTCTTTTGCCATTGCCCAGACATTCAGGAATTTTTATTATTTCACTTCGAAGTCTGCAACACGGTTGCTCGTTCTTTTGGCAGAAGACATCTGTTCCAGATGTCCTTAGTCATTAGCGTAACTTGATACTCAAGTTTTGATCCACTTATATCAAGGAAGGGAGATTATATCGTTGGAAAGAACCTTTTGAAAAACACTTTTTGGAGAATTTGTGACGTAATCATAAGCGTTTCTTCTAGCTAAATAACAAACAAAAATATTAAATAGGAACAGGGAAGAACACAAAATTTCTGAAAGTTTTTAATCGTTTCAGTGAAGTGAATCAGTAAACAACTGTTTGACCGAAAAATAAGAGACTGTTGCAAATTAAACATGGCGTAAAAACAAACTGTTGTAAATGAAACATGGCGTATTACTAAACTGTTGCAAATTAAGCATGGTGCAAAACTAAACTGTTGTAAATTAAACATGGTGTATTACTAAACTGTTGCAAATTAAGCTTGGTGTAAAACTAAACTTTTGCAAATTAAACATGATGTACAACTCTTTTATTGTAGTCAACCCTCAGAATTCCTTTGCTCTACAAAAGTATCACACACACTTGTTACGAAAAGTCACGCTGTTCACTTTATAATTCTTTTGATTGTACGATTTTAAAACTTTTGAATGTATGATTTTATAATTCTTTGACTGTATGTTACCTAATAATTATTGTGTGATACATCATTATTAAAACTTGATTAATAAGTTAAATCGGTGCAATAATAAACGATTAAAATTAGACGAAACACACCCTCATTACAAAAAATCATGGTGTTATATGTTATAATTCTTTGATTGTATAATTTTATAATTCTTTGATTGTATGATTTTATAATTCTTTGATTATATGATACCTGATAATTATCGTGTGATATACCATTATTCGAACTCGATGACTATGTTGAACAAGTGCAATAGTAAATGATTAAAATTAGAACAAAAATAGAAAGGAAATGTAAAGTAGGAATAATTAACAACAAATTCTAATTTCTGTAAAAACAATTAATAATGTGTCAATACAAAAAAAAAAAACAACAGTCCTCATTTATCATTCAACTCACTTTAAGAAATTTCAATTTTCATTCCTTTTTTAAATTTCTATCGAAGTGCAAAGGAATAAATATTAAACATTCTGTAGATAACCAATATTGCTGTTATAAAAATCAATAAAAGTTTTTATTGAATTTTTAATGTACAAATATTTCATATTTTTGTAGATCGTCCATACTGTTTGTCCTAAAATCAACAAATTATTTCATTTAGTTGCAAATTGATAAATCTTTAACACTCTATCGATAATTAATATGGTTAGAAAATAAATAAAATCTTTCGCTTAATTGTAAATGAATAAATATTCAGCATTCTGCTAATTAAAAATTTTATGGTACAAATTATTAAATCTTTTAATTAAGTTATTAAATCTTTTAATTAAGTTATTAAATCTTAAAAAATGATACTTTGATTTAAATATTTTACTGTTGTAATACGGTAATTAAATTTTTAACACTGTAATCTGCAGCCTGTTAAATTTGTACTTTTCTCATTTGATGTTGAATGATATGTTCTTACCTATAGCTTTATTGGGACCCAATCCATACAAATTTGATCACTTACCGTAGAAACAAAAGAGCATATAAACAAATCAAAATTTACAAACGTAAAAGACCAGACATATTGAAAGATATTGATGAATATTGAATGATAATCCTGAAGAATAGGGCGGAAAAAGACTCTTTTATAATTTTACTACATTAACATATTACGCTTTCAAAATTCAATATTTCTAAATATCTTTTTTTGTATATTTCATGTTGTGATACATATCGTAGTGCTACTGTGTATTATAAATCAGAATATATATGTCCCATGAATTATAAAAGGAGCTCATAACTAGAATGCATTTATATTTTTTATTGAGAGTTAATTTTTATTAAGAATTAATTTAAAATGCATATTTGTAAACTATAGATTATAGTTAAATTTTTAAGTCAAAATTTTAAATTTTTTATATCCCATTTATAGTATCATTAAATGGCATTTACTTATAGGGATGTTAAGCTCTCGTGAAACGTCAAGATAAAGACTCATTTGCACTCCTACGCTATACTAGGAAACATTGACACTTCATTTTTTCACCGTGTTCTGGATATTAGTGGTTCAGGAAATCTGGACTTTCTTTAAAAGGCTTCCTCACTCACATCGTTTAAAGAAACACACTTCCCTCTTCAGAACTGCTATTTTAGCTTCCGACTAAGAGCCGGCGGAACAATTAGCATCACGTGATCCCAGTGATGTTTGAATAGGAAAAACTTGTATGGCATGCTTTAAAAAAAACATAACAATACATTGCTTTCTTCACAATAAGCGTTTAATTTTTGTCTCCAATGAAATAATTGAACCCCTACTTGTTAAATGAAAAAGAAGGGAAAAACCCTTCCTTGTTATTTTAAAAGCATTTAAACGAATTGGACTTTACTCAATACGACCCCTTTATAGAGCTGTCATCCAAACAGCGACAGTTATTTCACAATCATTATAGGCTAACAGTAGTATTTCAAAGTAAAGTAGTAAATGAAAAAAACAATGACTTCTTGTTGAGTTAATAGTGTAATATAACTAAAATAACCACATGTTACAGTTAAAAATAACCATCATGCAACCACATGTTACAGTTAAAAGGAATACTAGAAACGAAATAGGAAGGATAATAAAATATTTTATTGATTATGTTATTACATTTTACATTTTTATGGAATAAATTTCATTTTCGTACTGCTTTTTCGGAAATATTAGTTACGGTAATTGTCGATGCTTTTGAACTCTTTTTCTTGTATGTTAATAGTACGCAAAATACTGTAATAATTGATTTGAATTCAAAATACCATAAAGTAACGTACAGTACTGCTTTATTAGAACATTTACTAACGTTTAATTTCACTAACACAACACATTTAAATTTATATGTATAAACACTTGAATTTAAGAACTTTATTAAAAAAATAAGAAGTTTATTACTAAATAAGTTTTAACCACAAAAATAATTTTTAATGATTTCTGTATGTCTGTTAAATTATAAGTTCGGGATGTCGGGAAAGGAAGAACAACACGATGAAGTGTAGAATATCATCGACGTACCATTGTGCTGTAAGAGAGCCTTGAATAACAACCAAACAGGTCCATATATCACGTGAAATGCACCCGTTTCAACAACTTCCAGTTGTCGAGCTGTGCGGCAAGCAATAGATAGGATAGTATCCTACCGTTGCCTTCGATGTCTCCATATATGTCTTGCTGGTCACTTGAGCCCAGTTTGAAGCTCAATTTATCGCTGAAAAAATTATATATTCAAGTTGATGAGATTCTATTCGAACGCGAACCTTGCAAAGCTGCATCGTCAGTGTGTACATATCAGATGCAATGGGACCATGAGCTCAGACCCTGTTCTCTGAGTCGTTTATTAATGCTATTGCTGTTACTGGTATCCAAGTTACACGTCGGTAAAAAGAAAAGGCCTTTGAGACACCTTTATGTAATCACCAAGTATTTAAAAATAACAGAAAAAAAAAGTCGCATAATAAATATAAATTAAAATTTAACGTTATGAAAAATAACTTGAGCAGAATATATGGAGTTAAATTCCAGAAACATTATTAAATACTTAGAGACTATAAAGTTGAACAGTCAAAAAAGTAAAAACATTCAAAGAATTAAAAATTAAAAATAGAACAATTAGAATTTATTGTTGATGCCTCACTTAATTTTGTAATACACATTTTTTTAATTACGATCCGAATCGAAGTTTAAAATACCGTCAAAGGAAGATGAGATTACAAATTATTTTGATAAGTGTACGCAACGTTGCTTGGCGAAAGTCCTAAGTGGCGATTCGAATCCCCTGGCCTGAGTCATTTCATGATTATTTAATGAGTAGCAATGTCGGTTTTACACTATTGAGGAAAATTATATTTGAAGCTGAAATTCAGATCGATTTTTTGATTATCTCTCCAATTTTTGACTAGAAAGGAGAAATTAAAATTGTGCTAGGACTGGATACAATTTGATAATCTTCACGTTCTCACGTGTCTCTAATGGTAGGTTTCTACCAGATACTTTAATATTCCTTCATTGAACGCCAGCCAATCGCAAGTCTTCCAATTGGCCAGCGTTACACGGCATAGAAACACACATTTTAGTGGTAAAAATCATATTAATTCAGCTATTATCTTTTAAGGCTCTGTTCTCCCATAATTCAGATTATTCCTGTCAAAATCATAGAATGGCACATCGCCCCGAACTAACTCTTAAGCGATCTGATTTGATCATCCATGTTCTATCTGAAAAATGATGTCCCATTCTTATATTGCACATGAACTCATATCTGAGACATCGGTATAATTAGACAGAATCAAATTCGAATAAAAGTCATGCTATAATCGTCTTTAACACACCAACAGAAACTTTTGCTATGCTCTAGAACTCAAAATACCATTTTATAAAATATTTTTAAAAAATTAAATCACTAAGTCAGTTCTATAATTTGTTTGCATCGTTTTTCATTACAATCTGTCATAACATTTTTAATATTCGTTTTTGTAAACTTTATCTTATATCATATAATTAATAAAACCTAAGGATAACTAATTATCTTATTGTCGTTTTTTGGATCGAATATTTTCTACATTATTTCATTAAAATCAATTAATTCGTTTTAAGCTTCATTTATTTCAATTATTTGGTAAGAAAATCGGAATAAATTAAAATTTTCCTTACTTTTTATGATTTTTCTAATTTTTAAAAAGCATATAAATTCTTTTGATATATTGAACAAATAATCTATCTTTCTTGTAAGTAATTATCAATCTTAATATTGGCTTGTACAAATTAAAATAAATAAATAAATATATATATATATATATATATGTAAAATAAAATATTAATATATATTATAAATGTTACAACAGATGTTTTAGATAAATGCAAGAACTATAAAAATGGTATATAGTAAGCAACTTAATGAAGTTTTAAAATATTTATGAAATGAGGAACTATTCTTACTTGAGTGAAATTATAGTTAAATTTTGTGCACGAAAAAAAAAAAAAAAGGCAGAGCAAATAGCAATAAAACTAAAAAAAAAATTTTTTTGTTATAGTTTAATAAAAATGCAAAATTATTTAAACCTTATTTTTATAATATACTAGATTTTTATTGAAATCATTTATACTGGAAATCCCATAGAAAAATATTAAAAATCTGAGGCCGTTGATTGTTTTTATAAATTTATAAATATCTGAAAAATAGCATAAAAAACAAAAGTTTTGAAAAGGTCTCACAAGGTAACAATAAAACAAATGTTTTTAAAAAACTTTACATCTTATGCTCCAAAATTTTCAAATGTTTGAAAGTAACTTAAAAAGAATAATAAAAATCTATGAGAAATGCTAAATCTATAATAAATGTCAATTTGCCATACTCTTAATGTAAGTATTAATTTTCCTGAAATTACTTGTGCCGAATCTTTTCGAAGATTACTAATTAATACTTTTAATACCACAAAAACAAAAGTGTTCTCATTAACGTCTATATTTTCAACAGTTACAAATTATGATATAACAATATTCCTTTCGTTGAAGTACAAGAAAAATATTTTCATGTTATTTTTCATTCAATATTGAAGAAATATAATAAGAAATCCATGCTGACTATTTTGTCTTATTTTCGTTTCAAGATAAATGGAACAAAAGAAATAAATCAATAAATTTAAAATGGATTCTAAAACAAAAGAAATTGGACACCTTTCAAAGTATTAAATCTCATGAAAGAATCTTGGTTTAGAATGCTTCTTTTTGTGTAATTCTCGTTCCATTTGTGTAAAATAATATTGCAACGGATTTGTTATTTATATTAAATTCTGCTGTTCATTGTATTAAATTGTGTAATTAATCACAAAATAAAAGAAAAAAAGGTAACATATTGTAGTTATGGAAATTTAGAATTTCTAAAAATCATTTGGAAAGTTAAAATTTTATGATGTTTATAATTTGCTACAACTTTGAAGAAAAAAAAAAATAGCAGGTTGGAAATTTTTTAAGGATATGAAATTAGCTATTTCTGAAAAAGCCTCATTTTTAAGAACATTTTTGACGATTTATATACGCAGCAAAATATAGCCAAAACATAAAGAGGGCTTATTCTTTTGATAAAATTATTATGACAGTGTTCATTAATATCTTAGGTCATATTATTTGTTCCAATGATTTTTAAAGATCAAACATTTCAATGCTTTATGTGCATATAAGTTGTTTTTAAAGTTAATCTAAAATTGCATATTTTTCATAACTTTGTCTTAAACAATCTACTTCGTTTTATGTTTGATCTAATTTAATGAAAAATGGGTAAAATTAATATAAGGACCCTAATTTCTATAGCACTTAAATTTTTGGATATCATACTGTCTGGAAAAATACAATAGCCCACAAAATTGAGTATACGTTTTGAAAATTTAAACGAATTTCATGAATAACATTTTAAAATGTATTTGAAAATAATCGAATTTTTCGATATCATTATTCTCGCCATCAGAAGAAAATTAAGTAAATTAATTTTTTTTCGAAAAAAAGTAATAGATAAGAATGTCAAAAAACGAAGCCTCAATATATATATATATATAGTTAGCGAATTTTTCAGTTTATTATCACGCTTTCCTGTTAAAGTTTTGCTTTGAGGCATATTTTTTTACAGTTTCCTTGAAAATTTAAACGTTATAACAGTTTTTTTTATTAATTTTTATAATTATTTTTTTCTCTGAAAACTCTGTAAATAAGTTATGCAGGCAAACGTCTAAAAATGAACGTTGTTTGCTCATCAAGTATTTGGAATATGAAAAACTTATCATAGAAATAACTTTGTTGATTGGATAACGCCATGGTTATGTTCAAAATAATACTACAAAATTATCGGAGAATGAGATCTAGGATCAATATTCCAGAAAAGAGGGCCGAAAGAAATTTTTAGCTTTTGCCGCAAAGAGAAGTATTATACGTTCACTAAGATTATATCCGTAATACGTAGTTAGTGTCACAAAACTTGCCTTTTCTAATGTCATTAGCATCTGGAAGAATGCCTTCAACTAAAAATTGTCAGACTTGTTATTTATAATGCAGTATTTCATGGTCATTCTCCAACATGGAAATAGCTCATTAGTTTCGTCAACAGAGAAAAAAAGACTCTCTCGCAAAAAATTTGTGTTTTAAAGCCAGAATCCTTCTGGAACATTATTTTGTCCTCCAATATAGGGGGATTTCAATATGTATGAGAACACTGGATGATATTAATTATGGAAGTAAGTTGGAAAAAAACTGTATCCTAAAGATACTATAAAAGAAAGTTAAGTATGAGGTTGGATCATTCTTCGTCTGCAGCTTCTGGCAGCAGTATAAGTAGGAGAACTTGTTTTCATTGATGGCATTACGGATATCTTGACATCTTAAAGAATAACTTGCAAATTGTTAATATAGTAGAGCTTGAATCCAAATACTTTTGCAGCGAGACAATGACTTTAAACACATCGAAAATATATAATTATAATTGTTCTGCCACTGGAAATAGCAGTTATACATTCCAACACAATCTTCAAGACTAAACGCCATCGAAAATTTATTTCAGTTGCCAAAATCAGTCATTAACATGACGCAACAAGTAAAAAACCTGAAGAAATATGTATGAGAACAATGCGTGACATAAATAATGGAAGTAAATTGAAAAGTACTGTGTCATAAAAGACACCATAAAAAAGGTTAAGTGTGAAGGTGGATCAATCTTCGTGTGCAGCTTCTGGCAGCAGGCTAATTAGGAGAACTTGTTTTCATTGATGCCATTAAGGATATTCAATATGCATGCAAGTATTAAGGATATTAAGGATATCTTAACATCTTAAAGAATTTGAAATTTGTTCATATAGTAGAGCTTGAGTCCAAATGCTTTTTTTTCCAGACAGACAAGGACTTTAAACAAGACTAAAATATATAGTTATAATTATTCCGCCACTGTAAGTAGCAACTACACATTCCAACACAATTTCAAGACTAAATGCCAAAGAAAATTTATGGGCACAGTTGCCAAAAATCCTTCATTAACATGACACGACAAGTAAAATAATCTAAAGAAGGTCTGAAGAGAAGAGTGGGTTAATGTTTTAGTTTAAACAACCAAAACACTGGTGGAAAGCATACTTAAAAAGATTGCAAGTTGTTATAAAAACAAAAGGATATTCAACTAAATATTAATATATTTTTATATGAACATTTATAAAATATATATTCAATTTTGGGGGCATGCCTTGTGTTTTGCCTAGTTGATTTATTTTTATACAAAACAACAGTTTAATTCCCTTATGTTTTTACGTATAAAAGGTATATCAACAATAAAAGATTTTAAAGCCAAATTTTGGCTTTTACCTAAGACATTTCACACGTTTAAATGTATACTCCTTTGTGAGGCTTATTCTATATCAGTTATTACATACCACAAAGTATTAATCAATTACTTCTCTGTTATTTAATTGAGGTATTTAATTTTTTGTCTACGTAAATTAATATTTTAATGCAAGATGCTGTTGAACATAACAGACTCGTACCAATTTTATTACCCTTTAAAGTTAACAAATTTATTTGTGCTAATAATCTGCACTTTATACTAACGTTTAATCTAAACTTATTACTTTTTTTCCTGGATTGTCGCAAACTCTTGATTTATTTTGAAATTCCTCTTAAAAATCTTTTTATTTTTGGAAATCTCTTTATTTCAAGAACTCTAAAACTATCATCACTTGAAGACTTTTTCCGGGAGATGTTGTTTTAAAATCATGACCTATCTGAACCATTTGTCTCTGGGAAGACCTGGAATTTGGATTAGTGCCCAAGTAATCGTTTCGAAAGTGTTTTGAGCTCGGTTTAGTTTTACAAGTTTGGGATCGAGAAATCAGCACTGTCAAAAGAAGGATGTTAGAGGCGATAATGTTTGTTTTGGGAAAGAACTCAGACGGCGGAAATTATTCGAACAGCACTGAAAGGCAAAGTGCAGTCCTCCAGCCAGCAAAACAGACAAAAAAACTTTAGATTTAAGTACTCTCTTTCTTTAACATTCAATTTCTAACGTATAGAGTAGGTAATAATAATTTATAACAATGATTTTTAATTTTTTAATTAACTATTTTAAGAAAGTTTTATCGTGGCTCCGTTTTAAACACAATTATTTGTTCATTGTTATAGTAACTCTGATATGTTAGAAACATTTGAATAGAAGGGATTTTTAAATTAAGACCTATTCATAATATTATTCTGCGAAATATTGTTAGTTGTATGTGAAGGTTCACACATTGGAAGATGTTTCGTATCTACCAACGTGAGAAGGTAAAATAATTTTAAAAAACAAACATTTATTTTCTTTCTGTTCAAGTAATTGAACCTATTTATGTTTTTAAGAACTTTTGTTCATCTATTTTATAATGAGGAAGATCGGTCTGAGTTACTGAAATATTTTGTTTTTATTTCTGCTTCAATAACAGTAAAAAAATCCATTTCTTTATATAGGCTATAAAATAAATTAGGCTACTTTAATATTTACATAATTCAAAAATTTTTAATGATCAGAGGAATTAGTTATTTTGAAATTCATGAGAATTAATATTCATCAAACTGTCCATCCCATTATATATATATATATATATCATTTATTTAACTCATCACTACATAATGCAGCTCAGAAGATTTAAATAATTAAATATTATCTAAAGATGCTTTAAATAAAATATATGTTCAATTAGATAGCATTCTTTGGTTCACAAATTCTAGACTACCTTTAATTTGGTCCTGATTCGCCAGATCCCAATCCATAGCGGAAAGAAATCTTTGATAAGTGATGTCCCATTGGAGTAGGATACTTTTCTTACCTTATCAAATAAAATCGTTCAATCGAAATAAATTAAAATTATTTATCTATTTTACCTCATTCACTTTTATTGAACAGTAAGTCCTAAATTAAAAATTAAAAATTTATTTCAATGAGAAAAATTCTTTTAATTTCAATTCTTAACCAATTTGTAAAATATTGATGAAACACAAATTTACTTTTTATAAGGTGCATGTTCATGGGACCAGTTTGTGGATAGTAATTATTATTATGGTAGTGGAGTTATAATAATGTTTTTTCAGAAATAAATGTGGACAGTTAAATTAATAATGGACAGTTTGATAATTTCTTTGCAGTAATTTTTTTATCAACTTTTTATAATTTCTTCATCATTATTTGATCGATGATATCTTTATAATCTTTGATCATAATTAGTATCCTTTTATTCAATTTTAAAGAGGAATATTTTGATTTCAAATAATTTTTTTCTGATCATATTTTAATAATATTTTTGACATCATTCGATGAATATATTTTAAACATTATTAAATTAGAGTAAAGAGTATTTTATTTATTACTAGATTTCAATAGCTTAAAGACTTAAATTGGAAAATAATTCTTAAACGAAATTTAAAAAAAAAATATTATAACAAATGCGTTTTGCCTTTTAAAATAACAAAATTCATTAAAGCTATTAATAAAATTCTGATTATTCAAAATAACAATAATTTTCATTTATTTTTCTTACATTTGTCTTATAGGAAGTGTTTATTAGTTATTAAGCATATGCAATATTTTTAGTTGCTGATATTGATTTAGCTTTTGAGCCTCGGAATGTTGAAGTGAAAATCGGAAAAGATGTGAAAGGAGAATACACTTTACATGAAGAGTTGGGAAGGTAAGTGAAAACATTTTTGGAGGAAAAAACTTTTTAATTCATTTTTAGAGAAATTAATCTTGAAGGACTGATTTTAGAAAAATACTATTTTAATTTAATAAATAAGTATTTTGATTTTTCTTTTTGATTTATATATTTAATTTACACAAGTTAATAATGCCAAAACTGTAAATTTGTATTGGTATTTTTTGTGTACCAAAGGCTCTGGTCTAAATTATAGCATAACATTTTAATACAAAAATATCGTGATTTGTATGGAAGCTTTGAATCTCGTGCAAAAATCAGGATGTATTCACATAAAATAAAAATATTAACCAATTTTTAAATTTCTTCCATTGCTAAAAACTTTGTTAGAAATTGTTTAATATTTAATATATTATATAAATTATTTATATTATACATATTATATTCTTTTCTGATTATTTTATTGAAACATTTAAATGTCGTTTATTTAAAATAGATATATACTAATTAAATTTGACAATAATCGTCTCTCTCTCTATGAATCTCTCTCTCTTTATAAAAATATAAGCCGTTTCTCATACAACTAATAATTTGTTATTTCTTATTTTAATCATTTCATTAAGATTTAACCTCTCATAAATTTTCCGGTGCTTTTAATTTATTATAAGAAAAATTATTGCAATTTTTTGTCCTGTTATTTTTTTTTTTACGATTATTAATGTTATCTACCTTTTTAAAATTATGCTTCTTACTCTCAATTTTTCTTTATTTACAATTCAATTTATTTGTATTGTTTTGTAATAAAATTTTGAACACTATAATATTTTTAAATATTTCCGAATATTTAAATACGTTAATTAAAGATTCCTTACACTATTTAAAGAATATGTTTTCTCATAAAAATATGTAGTATAACTTTTAAACATTTTTATGAAATTTTTAAATTGAAATTGCATTTATATTTTCATCTCTTTATAGCTATTACTATTAAAATTATTTTGTGAATGAAAAAATAATGTTTAAACATGTTTTTTTTATTTATTATACATAAAACGGTTTTTTTTAAAAAAATAATATTAATTAAATATATCAATATATATTTAAAGAACTTTTATAAAATGTTTCATTAGATTAGCCAAAACGTTAAATAATGTTGAAGGTCAATCAAATGATATGGATGGGTGTTAATAAAATTCAATTTATTTGTATTGTTTTGTAATAAAATTTTGAGCAAATATTTTAAATATTTCAATATTTAAATATTTAGAAACACTATTTAAAGAACGTTTTTCTCATAAAAATATGTAGTATATCTTTTAAACATTTTTAAAATTTTTTAAATTGATTAGCTAAAACGATACATTGATTAGCGATATACATTGATTAGCGATATACATTGATTAAAAACGTTAAATAATGTGATATTGTCTGTGAGGTCAATCAAATGATATGGATGGGCTTAAGGAAGGGGTCTTTGTTGAAGATGGCACAATTTTTAAATTGAAAGAAAAGGCAATAATTTATCGGGTCTCGACAGACCAGTGATGACCAGAAAGCAGGGTAGTATGCATTTGGAATACGGTAATAATAATAAAAAATAAATGTAAACAATAAGATATGCAACCAGTCAAAGCGTGGACATCTAAGGACTTTGACAGAACACCGAAATGATGTTTTGTTACCCATGATATGCTGAGGAGGAGCCAACAAAATAGTGAATATGCTTAAATACAAAACCTATCTATAATTGTCTATAATACACGAAAACCATAGTTTCTTCATGTGTCTTTGTTAACTACTGTTTTTCGGCTTAACTTCAAATTGCAGGTATTTAACCATGCGTATTAGATTATTGAGTAATAGAGATTACGTACTGGAGAATCGCAATTAATTTTACATTGTACAAGTTAGACGCAGTACAATGCTTTCCAATTTATAACTAGAAACAATGAGTAAGAACATCTTTATCACAATTAATAAATTTAAAACAACTGCTATCAAAACTGCTGCAAAACATGATAGGTTATTCGTTGTATACAACGAATAACCTATGTTGTTTTGTTAAACGTTTCAATATCCCTTCAGTGCTCTTTCACACTCTGAAATAGAAGTACACTCCTGATTATAATATTTTGGCTGATCAGTGTATCTCTTTACTAACATTTAAATAATTGACAGACCAATTAATAGAATTGATTAACTAATCTGTAACTAATGAGTTTGCCTCCTACGATTAGGGGTAAGTTTGGAACAGTGTATAAATGTACAGAGAAAAGCACCGGGCGAAAGTTAGCTGCAAAGTTCATCATAACGCCTAAAATTGAAGATCGTAAAGATGTCGAGAGAGAAGTTGAAATCATGCGGATGCTGCAGCAGCCTAGGCTACTGCAGCTCTACGATGCATTCGACGACGGAAAAAAAGAGATGTGCCTTATCCTGGAACTGTAAGTGGTATTCATGATGTTAAATCAGCTACCAATAATGTATTGAATCGGTACAATTAGTTCACATGTATGAATCATAAACCATAGTCCTAAAAACACCATAATCCCGAAACTTAAAAAAAAAAACTTCCCGTATTAAAACTCTCCTTCAAATATCAAACACTAATAAAATTGATAATAGATGCATCCAAAAATTTCAAACCAGAATCAAAGATGTAACAACCGCCCTTAAATTAATTCAATCTTTCCTATGGTATATTTACTCAATATATCAAGAAATTTTTGATGTGAAATCGATTCCAAAAGTCAAACATATGATAGTTAAAGGCATTTATTATAATGACATTTTAACTTGACTTTTCTGAAATACCGTTTGGTTACACAAAGAAAATTATTAGAAATTTTCTAATCAACATTTGTTGTTACGAAATTCGAAAGTTAAGCAAGAAGACAGCAATAAATTTACGAAAATGTTACAAGATAATCTTGTTTTTTTTCAAACTAATTGTAATTGGAGATGAAACTTAGAATTTTACATGTGATTGAACACAAAAGTTAATTATCTGCTTGAATAGGAGAAGGTTTCCCGCTGCGACAGAAACTTTGATTTTAGAAATTTAGATTAAAGTTCATGTTAAAAGTACATTTTGAATAAATTGAAATAAATTACCAAGAATTTTCTCAGTAGCCGGCAGGTGTTTTATTAAGAAATAATAGAGACCCTTCAGAAAAACTAGGAAATTTATGTAAGAAAAAAACAATTGAACAACTTGTTTGATTCTAACAAAGGAAATTTTTTTTACCTCTCTTTTTATAAGTCAGATTTGGCATCTGCAGATTACTTTCTGTTTCCTAAACTCAAGTATCATTTCAAAAGCTTCATTATCATTACTTTAATGACTTCAGGGAAACATAATTTATAAAACATAAATATAATTTCAAAAGATTGCGAAAATGATGACTAATGAGCACTATATATATATTATGAATAACATACATATATGATTATAAAACTCATAGAAATTCAGCGAAATTCCAGAAAGAACCAAAGTATCTTGTTGTTGAATATTAGAATTTTTCTGTAATTGGCGAGTTTATCCTCTAACAGTACCAAAAGTGTAGCAAAATTTTTCCTAAACCAACCATATTGGTTAGCATGGGACAGTATTTTAGTCTTCTACTTTTTTCCTCTGATATGTTATTAATTCTTATCTAACAATGCATTTTATAATTTTACTGTGAGATAAGTATACTTACGGCATAATTATAAATATTGTGTAAAAAATTTTTTAATGTTTAAATTATATTTATTTTCCTTTTATATATTTTACTAATGAGTTTATAATTTGTTTACACATGATTTGTTTTCTGAGTACATAAATAGAAGCACACAGAGTGATATATAGTAAAAGAATTTGAAATACATGAATTTTTTTTTTCAATATCGTTAATTGCCATTTTTTAAAACATAAACTTAAGAATTACTTGCATTTTTAAATTGATAACTACTTTAACAAAAATTTTGCATAGCAATTGGAAATTTGTATTAGTAAAGTTTATTCTAAGAAAAATGTGTAATTTTGTTAAATTTTCCCATATCAATGTCAAGTTTTTCTTTTTTTGTTTAAAAACTAGTTTCCTCTGCAGAAGGAAACCAATTATTATACGTTTAATAAAGAGGATAAAATCATATCAATATTAGAGGAATTAGATTTTCTAAGGAAATTCATAAGTGTAAATTATAAAAAGCAGTTGCTTGAAGAAAAATTATTTATTTTGAGTTTGTGTTAAGACTCATTTATATCTTTAACTATAATCTATAATTCAACTTATAATAAATATAACTTCAAAGAAAACTAAGAATATAATTAAAATACAATTTTAATTATGCTATTGCTCGTCATTAGAATTATAAAATAATTAAGCAGGGGAAAAGTAAAGTTTCCTTTAGTTAATTTTTTTTTATTCACGAAAATTACAAAATTCGTGTACAATATACATTGTTTGTTTTCACACCTATAAATTCCTCATTATTTAAAATACAATTCTTTTATACGCATCTTTTCAGAATAGAAGGAGGAGAACTTTTCGAGAGAGTAATTAGTGATGATTTCGTGCTTACAGAGAAAGCGTGTTCCATTTTCGTCCGGCAAATATGTGAAGGGCTGGAATATATACATTCGAAAAATATTCTACATCTAGACATGAAGGTACAGTGAAATTGGTTTTAATCATGTTAACATTCAAGACTTTATGAATTGAATTCAGATTTTCTTGTTTGTTTATTGTTTTAATTGTTTAAAATAATTACTTAAATTATTTTTCAACAATGTTTTATTAATAATATTATTATTTGCTTAAATTAAACTATTTATGTCATAACTATTTCAAACGATTTACCAAAACTACAAACTATTCACATTATAATTTGTATTTAGAAGAGTTATTTGTGTAGATTAAGTTAAATTTATTTTCATAATGTTCATTAACAATATTAGTCAGAAATTTTTATGGATAATGAGGCAGTCCCTTAGCATGCATCTTTATAATGATGTTCAGAAATTTCAATACCTTTTCTAAGGACAATAAGAATGATTAAATTTAAATCGTTTAATGCAATTAGGGCATTTTAGAACAATAATTGAAAATGCATGAGAAAGGTAAGGAGAAAAATTAAAACACAACAGATTATTATTATTTTTTTTACATTTAACTGGATTTAACGCTTACATTGCTAGGATAAAAGTACAACGAATAAAGGTAATTCTCTAACTGCTAACGTCTTATATTTAAGTATCCGATTAAAGAGTCCTTAATTTAAAATTTGACAAGTTATGCCTAACTGAAAGTCTTCTGCATTTATACCTGGGGATAGCAGGATAAATCCATGGTACAATATGTTGTATCTTGTTAGGCAGGAAAGTGTTTGCAGACGTCCTGTGGTGCAACCTACATAATATAGAACATACTACATATATTGCTTCTATGACTGCGAAGCCAGTATAAAAGCGCCTGCATTTAACGTAATAACTATTAAACACTTAAATTTAAAATTCCAATCATTAGAAACTAGAACAAGTTATTATGTCATATATTTACTTTGTTTTTTGACATTCGTCTAAAATAAAAAGGGCTTAAGTATTTGAACTATCATTCACAGCTAGACCAGATCCGTTCATTCTAGGGATATTAAAGGTAAGAAGATAAATAGACAATTACATTTATTTATTAACAACGACATTTATTTACTACAACCACAGCTACATTTATTACGACATTACATTACTCCATTAAAATTATCACTAGTCTCTAAATGCTTTGAAATGAATAAATTGACTGTTCCATAAAGTCTGGTGGGTTAATAACTTAATTGCGTACCAACGACATTTTTTTTGTTACACCCACCCACACACACACACATACACACACACTCAACACACACACACACACACACTATATATAGGTATATATACAATAACTCGGCAATTTATTTTGCACCATGTCCGTATACCTACTGGCAGATTCCGAAGCAAGAGATGCTTTCTCTTTATGCATTAGAGCTGCACATCCAATGCTCTACAGTCTTATAAGGACTGGAATCTACGGTTTAAAGTAGATCCCCAAACCACTACAAACGTTCACGGCTTAGCCGGACTCAAACCCGACACCTAAGGTACCGAGCACCAGTCACTGGACCATCAAGCCTCATATATATATATATATATATATATATATATGTATATATAATGTCAAACATAAAAGCAGACATACACTTATTGAAATAACGATATCTAAGAAATCTAAAATATTTAAGAAAATTAATTTAAGGCAATGTCACATTTTAGAAATTAAACAGTATTTTATAATAGTAAATCATTAAAACAAATTGCCTCTCCAGAATATGTAAAAAGCAGTAAAATTGAAGGCACAAAAATCTTCCTTTTTGTATAAAAAAGTCCTAAGGTTACACTTTTATTTAAGTAGGATAGAGAAAACATTGCGCATTATTGAAGGAATGAGTATGGAAACAATTTTTACTGATTCTGTTCTGATTTGCTTGCCAGGAAATCAATGCTGACGTTTAGAATTTGATAATTGTGTCAAAAGAGAAATAAAAACTCTTATTTTAAGATAATGGGCAGATATTCCAAAATAATGTGCAGGCATTTACTGACTGTTTATAGATTTGAAGCCAGTGAATCATGCAGCATGAAAATGATGCAAAACATACATCAAAATCTGTGAAAGAAGGGCTCCTTCACAAAGTACATGCATAGTTCCTTATCTCTTCTCAGTAGCCAAATTTAAATCTCATCTAATACGTATAGGATACACTTGATAAAAGAGTTAGAAAATACAGTGTCTGAGATAAATATTCAATAAAAAATTAAGGCGTGATTTGAAATTATGGCAGATATCACTCAAAATCTTATTGCTTCAATGCCAATGAAGTTGCAAGTCATTATTGATTCAAAATGACAATTACAGGATTTTCAATCACATAAGTGATACAAATTTTTCATTTTCCTTGAAGTGAACGTAAATTTTAGTGTTATACAATTTTTATTAAATGAATTATTTTCGTTTGACATGTTAAAAGGTTTTATATTTACTTTTTTTTTTTGAAAGCAACTTGTATTGCAATACAAAGAATATTGCTAGTTTTCGTTTTTACTACTACGTAATTACGTAAAAAAATATATATATATAGTTATAAATTTCATACAGTTATAAGTTCTCGTTTATATAACTGAGTAAGAGATGAAATTATTGAGTGCTTACGTTGCCTTTTTTTTAATTGACTGTATAAATGTAATTCCTATTAGTTATTTGTCTTAGTTACAAAATTTTATGTCACCTGAGGTCACCAGCCTTAAAAGACTTACTGAAATTTTGTATAAATCAATTTCTTATGGCTGATGTTATCTGGTGGCGTGAAAATCTGATGAAAAATAATAAATAAGGTTTTCTTAATTAAAAATAATTACTATAATACTGGAAAATTTTGACAATTAATTTTTAGAAGTGCTATACACTGAAGTGACAAAAGTCAATAGCATTATGCAAAAAAAGTAGCATCGCGTAGAACAGGTATAAATGCGCAGTGCTTTCGCAGAGCTTTCATTTCTGTTCAAGTTATTCATGTGAAGAGGTTTTGACGTGATGATGACCGCATATGGCAATTAACAGACTTTGAACGCGGAATGTTAGTTGCTGCCATTTCGGAAATCGTTAGGAATTCAACATTCCCAGATCCACTGTGTCAAGAGTGTGCCGAGAGTATGACATTTCAGGCATAACATCCCACCATGGACAGCGCAGTGGTCGACCGCCTGCACTTAACGACCGAGACCGGCGACGTCTGCAAAGAGTCGTAAATTCTACCAGACAAGCAACACTGCGCCAAATAACCGCAGAAATCAATGTGGGACGTACAAGGGACTTGTCTGTTAGAACTGTGCGGAGAAATTTGGCTTTCTTGGGCTATTCCAGCAGAAGACCGACTCGAGTGCCTTTAACAGAACGACATCGCTTGCAGCGACTCTCGTGGGCACGTGAGCATAGCGGTTTCCCTAGATGAATGGAAAACCGTGGCCTGGTCCGATGAGTCACGATTTCAGTTGGTAAGAGCTGATGGTAGGGTTCGAAAGGACCCAAACTTCAGCAAGGCACTGTTCAAGCTGGTGGTGGCTCCGTAATGGTGTGGGCTGTTTTTTCATGGCATGGACTTGGTCCTCTGGTGCGACTGGACCGAACATTGACTGGAAATGGTTCAGCTACTTGGAGATCACTTGCAGCCATTCATGGACTTCATGTACCCAAACAACGATGGGATTTTTATGGATGACAATGCGCCATGTCACCGGGCCACAACTGTTCGCGATTGGTTTGAAGAACATTCTGGACAATTCCAACGAATGATCTGGCCACCTAGATCGCCCGACATGAATCCATGGAGCATTTATGGGACATCATCGAGAGGTCTGTTCGTGCCCAAAATCCTGCACCATCAACGCTTTCAATAATTATGGACGTCTATCGAGACAGCATGGCTCAATATTCCTGAAGAAGACTTCCAACGACTTGTTGAGTCCATGCCACGTCGAGTTGCTGCACTTCGCCGGGCGAAAGGAGGGCCGACACGATATTAAGAGGTATCCCATGACTTTTGTCACTTCAGTGTATATAGTACTATACTTTATTACTATAGAAGTGCTATAGTTATGTAAACATACACGAATTCTTATACTGCATTCATTATGTAGGTATATTTCCCACATTTTTTATCAGTAGCAAAATATAAAGACATTTTTATTTTGAAAATACTTTCTTGCATGGCAAATCTTAGGCGGTTAGATTGAATAATAGATCTTCAAAGAAAGAGATTATGCGCTCAGTTTACATCAGCTTGTAATAAATCAGAATATGCATTTTGCCAGAAGGCTTCGATATGATCCAGTTACCTTTTGAAAGACAACTAAACATTTTTTTCATTTTTCTTTGATGTTCTAGTGTAGCAAATTGCAACCTGAAGGACTGAATCTAATATTTTAATTTTTATTGACGAGAAGGCTAAAAGAGCCCAAAGAAGCTTCATCTCCAGTATTTGAAAACTAAATGAATCTAACATATAAAATTCTCGTGTCACAGTGTTTGTTACCAAACTCCTCCGAAACGGCTTGACCGATTGTTATGAAAATTTTTATGCACATTTGGTAGGTCTCCGAATCGGTCGTAATCTATTTTTTAAACCCTTAAGTGATAAGGGTGGTCCACCCGAAATATTTTTAAAAATTTCTTTCTTAAAACAATGTTTTTTTTTTTTTAATTTCTTTTGTCATGACATTACAGCACGTGTGCTTAAACAAAAATTAAAGTCTTTAATCGGCTTCATTTTTTTTTACTTTTCTTTAATTAAGTGATCTTATATAAATCAACACGTGTTGTGACTCGCTCCAACAACGGCCGTTGATTTACCTGTATATATTATACGCAACGTTTTTGTGGGAATAGTTTTAATTTAAAAGAGAAATATTTACGTGTTAAATAAATATACGTGTTTTATCATTGTTAAAGCTAAGTCAAATAATAAGAGAACGAATACTGTTATATTTGCACGTGTAGCGTGTTAATGTCTTAAGTTGTCTTAAGTTAATGTTTTGTTAAGTTATATTCTTTGCACGTGTAGCATTCAATTATATTTACACGTGTAGCGTGTGTTAATGTTTAGTTAAGCAAAATTGGCAACTTTATTATTGTTCTAAGAAAAATAAAGATGGCTGTTATTGCGTTTTAACTTACAGGTGTAATTGTGTTGTAATTTTCTTTATTGTGGCGAATTTGGGATTCCAGTAAAGTAAGTGTTATTTGCAATTCGAAAGCATAAGATCATCGAAAGCATAAACTTATAACGTCAAACTATTTGGCGGCACTCTATTACTCCTTTCAGGTAATTTCAGGCAAACACTTCCTGCCATTCCACGTTCAACGTACGCTGATGAGATTAACGCTTGATTAAAATCATCGTTACTGTGGCGTAATGTTGAAAAATTACAACTAAAATAAACATGCGCGTTCAAATGCTTCAAGATTCATCCGCTGAAAGATTCTCAAAACAACTGTTAGATAATGGCGATGAAAAAATTGCTGCACATGAAAATACTGGATGCCTAAAATTTTTCGACTGCACAATCTTCGACTCGAAAATAATCTCATCGACCACATATTTCCCGATGTATGCACACAATTAAAAAATCTTGATTGGTTGGCAGAAAGAGCAATTTTGGCAGCAAAAAATGTGGACGTCAATGGTTTTAAATTCCAAGATACAACAGTTGTTGCCAGGGAACATGGTGTCATACAAATCTATCGATACAGTTTGCGATGCCAATGAAGCTGTAAATTATCCAAGCTGAGTTTTTGAATTCATTGGATTTTCCAGGCATGCCACAGCATCATTTACAATTAAAGGTTGGATCTCCGACCATGGCTGTGCAATGGAACACGATTAGTCATTAAAAATTAATGAAAAACGTTATCAAAGCCAGCATTTTGAATGGCAAGTACCGAGGCGAAAATATAGTGCTGCCACGAATCCCTATGATTCTCACAGATGTGCCAATTGAATTCAAACGTATTCAATTTCCAATTAGATTGGCATTCGCAATGACAATCAATAAGTCGCAAGGCCAAACGATGTCTGTTTGTGGCTTATATTTGGGCACACCATGTTTTTCCCACGGACAACTATACGTGGAATGTTCGCGTGTGGGTAAACCATCCAGTTTGTTTGTGTTGGCTGAAGACGGACTAACCAAAAATATCGTACACTCCATTGCACTTAGAGATTGATGTTGATTATTTTTTAATTGCCATTATTAGTAGTAAATATGTAAGTAAATAACTATTTTTGATGCATATACAGCTATTATATGATGTAATTTAAAATATATTTATTAATTTAATAAAATATAAAGGACGAAATAAATAAATGGTTAGTGTATTATCATTTTATAGGCCGTCATTGTCTGCAACGTTCTATTCCTCTTCCAATCATAACCACATTTCCACACACTTATAGTAAGTTAGTTTTTTTTTAATTAACTAAAAAAATATTTTATAGAAATAATGTATATGGCAAAACAACGTTTGCCGGGTCAACTAGTAAATATATATAAATACACATTCTAAATATTTTAATATATATCAGTCTAATCTAAGATGGAGGCTTTTGGCAGTTCAAATGCTCAGCATTCGACAAAAAAAAAAAAAAAAAACTTTTAAAAGTTCTCAAGTAATGCATTGAATATGTGCTTTTAAAAAATAAGCTTTAGATTTAATCATCTGACATCTTCAGCTATCTCCTCAGTTTTAGAGCGGTCTGTTTGCTAGGTGGCTGGTGTTCTTACCTTTTAGTACCACAGGCTTCAGATTCGAATCCTGGCTGTGGCATGTATTTTGTTAATGGTTCAGAATCCATCTTTAAGCTGTAGGTCTAATTTATCCCTGTGTGCAAAAAAAAAAAAAAAAAAAAAAAAGAGGGCATAAGGACAAACCAAACTCAGTTTTAGTGAAGTTATTCTATGTACAATAAAATTATAATTGCATGTTAAAATATTACACTGCCAAATTATTAGGCGGTATAACGTTTAGTTCACTTACAAAAAGAGAGATAATCGAAATTTACCTCTAAAATCACTAGTTAGGACATTTTTATAAATATATAACTAAATAATTTGACAAAGTATGGGCTTAAAAATCTTCATAAATCATTTGCTTATTATAAAACATTTAAAACATTATTATTATTTTTTTTTTTGCGGATTATTATTTTTTATTCACTTTTTATTTCAAGTAGTAATTGTGCTTAATTTTTCCATCTTTTCATTTTCCATCTGTTAAAATTTCCATGGTCTATTTGATCTACAGTTATTCATTTATTCCTTTTTCAAAATTTACACATCTTAATTATTTTCTTTTTGGTTGCAAAAGTACGTGAAACAATTCTTTCCTTTTAAAATGAATTTTATAATTTGTCATGAGCAATGAAATCAAGAATTTAGAGTTTTGGTTCCTTTATAAAGTTTCATTTTCAACTTTGTCAACTTCTTTTATCTGTTATATTTTAACAATATTTTGATAAATTGAGATAAACCAGAATCACCGAGCATACATCTCAAAGCATCAAATTAAATCAATTCAAGACCTTTAGAAAATATGCTACATTGCTGCACATTTCAAAATTGAAAAAAATATTACGAACTTATATTTAAATACTCAATAAAATTAAAATAATTATCTTGCTTCACAAAGTATCTCGCTTTTCATTCATCTGATTGTTTGTTCTTATCAGTTCACCTTTTGAATATAATCTTTGTTTCATTCCAGCCAGAAAACATCCTCTGCGTCACTCGAACTGGTAATCAGATCAAGATAATAGACTTCGGGTTGGCTCGCAAATACGATCCCAGTAAAAAACTGCAAGTGTTGTTTGGGACGCCTGAATTCGTAGCGCCTGAGGTGGTGAATTTCGACAAAGTATCCTATACGACCGACATGTGGAGTGTGGGTGTCATTTGTTATGTTTTGTAAGTTATATTAAAATCGGTTTTTGCTTATTTTTCTCTAAAATTGAATCAGGTTCCCTTTATAAAAAAATCATGATTGATTAAGAATTGCATCATATTTTTAAAATGTTTTAAATTGCGATTTTCGTAAATCATAAAAAAAAAAAAAACTTTTGGTATTCTTTAATTACCTAAATATGGAGAAATATTGTTTGAATTTTTATTTCTTATTCTAAAATGTCACTGAAATCAAAATTTTAAATCTCATTTCTAACAGATGTAATCTGAAATCAAGATTGATTAAGAATTTTATACTATTTTTATAATGTTTTAAATTTTGATTATTGTAAATCATAAATAAATCCTTTTCTTATCAATATTTATCTAAATTTGATAAAAATATTGTTTGAGTTCTTATTTCTAAGTGCTCTTTGAATTTATATTTTAAAATGTCACTGAATCAAATTTTTAATTCTCATTTCTACCTGATGTTTTTAATGTTCGACCTTTGTTTGGAAGTTTGAAATTATCCTATCAAAAATCCTAATTTTACGAAATTTAATTCGAAATGAACAACTTTTATTAATAAAAAATCCTTCTAAATTACTAGCATTTGATTGAAAAAGTATGTGAATAATCGTAACTGGATTATCCGATCCTATTTCAATGATTTGATTAATTTTTGATTCACTGAATTTAATTATCTTATAAATAAAGTGTACTTTCAAGTTAAAATAAAATATATAGTTTATTTATGAGTGTCTTTTAAATATCCATTCAACAGCAAGTGTTAGTAAATTATAACTTTTTGAGTCCTCATATAACTGTCAGTACAACATTCATTTTTAACTGTACGACATAATCTATATTCTTAATATCAAAAACATTCAATAATATCAAAAATATTCAAAATAATAAAAATAGTCGATTTATTCAAAAATAAAATATATATGTTTAATTATGAGTTTCTTTTAAATATCTATCCCACTTTAGCTTATTTATGAATGGTTGAATGTTATTTTCAAATAATTTTATCGAGAATTAAATTTTATTTATTCAATGACTGATAAAATCGACTGATCAGCTAATTAATCCAGTTTTTTTTAACTATTTTTAAATGCACAGATATAAAAAATATTTTGTTAAATAATTTATTATCTTCCTGAGGTTGAACTTTATTCAAAGCATAGCAATTTCTTTAATCTATAAAATCAGTCACAATGCTATTCAAATGCAACAAAAATGTTTTTAAATAAAAATTTTCAGTAAACATTTAAACGTATTTTTAACACTAATCTATACACAAAATATCAAATTGCGTTATTTGAAATGTTTATTTATCGCATCTATGAGTTTATTTAGTAATTCATGCATAGACATAAATAAGTAAAGAAAATATATCTAAATAATTCATTATTCGATTGATCCATGGAACTCTTATAATTTATATTCTGTAAAAAAATGTCTGTATTTTATGTCTAAATATATTTTATTGCTCATTTTTTCCTTTAATTTTTATAATACACAAGCAGATACTTCGCTGTGTAATTTCAAGCATATCATGCACTCATTTAATTGGAGATTTGTTTTTTTAGGATATCTGGATTATCGCCTTTTATGGGCGATTCGGATTTAGAAACTATGGGAAATGTCACCAAAGCAGAATTTGATTTCAATGATGAGAGTTTCGACAATATATCCAATACTGCCAAAGATTTTATGTCAAAGCTATTGGTTAAAGATTTGTCGTAAGTAAATATATAAATAATTTAAATAATATAAAGTATAAATGATAATATAAAAATATATTCATCAGTGCTCTTTATGCAAGTCTATTAAATCTTAATTTTTTCTTCAAGGATCTTTGCATTAGTAAAATAAATGATTTTGTGATATGTTTGTTAATGTATTTTACAATTTTCAAAAATTAAGTAATTTAAATATTTACAAATTATTTTATTAATTATAGGCTTCAGTTACTTCAGATTTTACAAATCATTGGCTTCAGTTAGTATTGTCTTGTAAGAGAAAACTATAGCAGAAACTGAATTTAAAAATATATTAAAATTTATAACGAAATAAATCTCTGATTTCTGTTGTATGTTTTTCTCTTTTTTGGTGGGGAGGAAGAGTAGGAATAATAAGATGATTTAAAAAAAAAAATATACTACATATTTCTTAAGGATTATATTTCTTTATTTAATAAACTTCGAAAAAATATTACGCATTGTTCTTTTTTAAATCCCAAATTTTAAGCCAGTTAAAACGGGTCCTATTCGTTAAATTCCTGGAGAACATCTTTTTACTTTTTAAAGCAATAGCTTATAATTAAAAATGCATGATCTTTAATGGTTAAAATTTCACTGTTAACTACGTTGGAAACCAAGTATTATTTATTGTATTTTACATTTCAGAATGAGGATGACATCCACACAGAGTCTAAGGCATCCTTGGCTAAAAGTAAACATTGAATTTTCTTTTATTTTTGATATTGAGTATTACATTGTTTTAAGTTCTTATAATTTACATTTTATACTAATTTTATAGATGTTAATATTAGACTACATATTAATTTCACTCTCTACTATTACAACTTAGACTTCTCGATAGAAACCATTTCTTTTATTCCTATGTAACAAATTGTGACTTTGTATTTTGAATATTATATAATGTTAACAAGCTGAACTACTTCGAACAGCCAGTTTATTTGAAACTAACTCATTTTGAAAGTCCAAAAAAATTATATCTGAGTTTATGAATTTGATGAAGCAGTGCCAGAAAACAAATCTTAAATAATCGTTGACATAATAATTAATATTTATAGGAGATACGTTTTTCTGCTGATCTTCATTAATTATTGGTCAGGTTTAATAGTGGCTATTATAATTTGTCTAAATATAACTCATTTCTATATTTGTTACTTATCCCCACTTGTGGATAGCAACATCTAGACCAAGTCTCCTTCCGTGAGACTTCATTTTTCTTGATAAAAAAAGCTTCTGTTGTGATGGAGCACCCGCAGGTAGAAGTCGACTTGGCTCCGTGACACTGACCTCATACGGTGTAGGATTGTCAGCCTTACTTCCGTAAAAAGTCAGTTACACTACAGTTATATTAGACAGGGTCTTACGGCCTAAAGTAGATACCGAACCATTACAAACATCCATCGCACCGCCGGGATCGTTCCAAACATGTGGTACCGAGCGGTAGTCACTCAGCCATCAGCCAATTGCTAGCCAGAGCCAATTGCTGAGCCCCAATTGCTTTTATAATACAAATTTACAATGACATTATACAAGTGCTTTATTTTTTATGCCAATTGCTGCTGCTATAGGTTTAAAAAATGAAAAGATAAAAGTAACAATAGTGTTAAAGTTTATTTTTACTGTTGGATCATCTTACTTTGACTCTCAACAATCTTAATTGTTTAAATCTTAATCTTAAATGTTAACTATTTGTTTACTAACGGCTCGGCAATCTGCTAGATAGTCATTTGTTAAATAAATATAAATTTCTAACAGCTTTGGATATTGAGAAAGTAAAAAGTATTTTTATTAATTTGATTACGAATAGCAATTTTTTTCTTTTATTCTTAAATGGGAGTTATATTCATGAAAACCGTTTATATGTTAAAGCTTTATTAAACAATCACAGTTAGTGAATCAATGCTAATAGAGAGTTAATCAATGCTAATGGAGTAAAGCAAATAGAGAGTTGCACCTCAGAAAAAGATTTTCAACATCGAAACCGATCTCATAAGTTTCTCATTTTCCGCGTCGTAACTCTCCGGAAATCATACGAGGCTTTCAAACGTTTTCCAATTGAATTCAGCAGTAAATCAATCGCAAAAATTTTACTTGCGTGAGCAGATGTGCTAGTTAGACTTTTTACGACTCGGCCGCGTGTTAATTAGTATTTTTAAATATATTATTCATCATTCAGTATACATAAAAATGTAGATATATACATTTAAATATGCATAAGAATAAAAGTTTTTTAGAAAAAAATAAAAGACATATTATATTAAACCAATATTGTTTTAAATATCAATAAATTGTACCTTTATTAAGTGCAAATAGTTTGTTGTGAAAAGTAAAAGCTACAATACATGAAAGAATATTTGAAATAAAATGTTTATCTCTAATAAAAGTGACACCTGCATGATCTTCCATTCGTTGATTATTTTGTCGGAAAGGAGTGATTATCGTGTTTAAAGGTTTCACTACATATACCTCTATATTATGACAGATATTTTCATACAAAATCATTCACCATTGGAGTAGCATACAAGCATCAAATTCATCCTTAGCAAAGGTACGCAGGGGACCATGAAAGGCGGCTGCAATAATGCATCCACATTGTACCACCACAATTTTGTGCAAACACTGCTAGAGAAGACTTCCAGACAATCTCATCCTACTTTCTTCATAATGACGTATGGGTTGTATTGCTTGTGTCCTATGTATTTATTGATACGCCATATAGTTTCAGTTCATTGTTTGTCGGATTTTTAAACAACCCCAATCCCAGTTAGTAGCGGCCTGATGGCTAATTGGTTAGTGCTCTGGCCTTTGATACTACAGATGATTCGAAACCTAACGGTGACATCGATGCTTGCTAGTGGCTTAGAATCCATGTTAAACTGTAAGTCCCGGTATAATTAGACTAAAGTGTGCAAAAAATGACCGCATAGTGACAAATAAAACCAGTTGGAAACAAAACGTACTATCCATGTGTTCGACCAGGCTCTTGTGTATAACAAATAGAATTAAAAACATAATGCTACTTTTATGTTAATGTTACTTTATTTTCATATCTTTTGGAATTTTTTTGTTGGACATCGATGGATTTTGTGTTCCACTAATGTATGCAATGAACTACTCAACGACGGGTATTAAGGAAGGCCTATCCTTCGGGAGGACTTTTAGGGCTAACTACCTATCTGCGTATCGTGTGGGCGAAAAATCTGGATAATTCTTCCAGACAAACAGATTATTGATGCATGGACGTCCTTGAAATCTGCCCGCCAAATACGCACGCTATAATTGGGAATGAGTCGAGCATCATTTGAAATCTTTGCATAAAAATTCAGCCTTTTATTTTTTATTTAAATAATTTATTATTAAATGTTTAAGTATTAATATTGAAGTACAATAAGAATAATTTTCAATATCGAAATACAATAAGAATTTACACGAACATCTAAAAAAGATTTTAAATTGTTTATGAATATACCATAAATATTTTTTAAGCTGGATTTTATTTCTTACAATAATTCTGTTTTGTGAATGGATTAATACTAAAATAACTTTGCCTTAGGGATTAATTGAAAATAATTCTTAAAGTAAGAAAAAAAGTAGTAATAATAATAATTCAGTATCATATTTTTGTGATTTCTAAATGATAATGAATTTTATCGCTTTAAATCTATTTGTAAACTGTAACTTATTAGCCATGATACTTTTACTTTTTACAAATTAATATAACTTTAAATTTGATACAATTTTTGAAAGTTATTAGAATTCACACGAAAATTCTTTTTGCCACTTTCATTTGAGCGGCATTTTAGATATTATAATGTATAAAATTATTCGATTTTTACTATTAAAATAGTTCTATTGCTGTTAAAATTTTATGTTGGCTAATAAAATAGTTTTTAATGTTTTGAGAATTTGAAGAGATAAAATGTATTGATTGCTATATTTATATAAGAAAATCAAATAATTTTGAATAAAATAATAAAGCATAAATTCTTTTTTTTTAACAGAAAGAAGGCCCAAAGAAAGATACTAGATTGAACAAGAAGAGACTGAAGAGATTTGTAATTAGAAGGAGGTGGCAGGTAATGTACTTTATTTACCACAAATAAAAAGGGAAAAATATCTTTTATTTTATTACAAATATCAAATGTAATTTCAGAAATAGAAATATCGAAAATACATGGCATGCATAGCTTTTTCTAATTATCGGATTCATTTATTAGTAACTTAATGAAACCAATAATTTAATGTCAGAATACTGAAATTAAAATAAAAAAGATAAGCAATATTGAATAAAATTTAATTGTTTAAGAAAAATTGACAATTGTAAACTGAATAAGAAATAATTTTACTGTAACATTTATCTAAAATAATTTTTTTTACGAATGATAGAAAAAATATTTTTTTGTCGTTTAACATTAAAAATATTTTATTGTTTTACAGCAAAGTTTATTCATTTATGTTTCCTTTTGCTAATCATTCCTTCGAAATCTATTTAAAATACAACGCCTTAAAAATAGTTCACACATGATTAATCAATTTTATGAACATTTTTACGAAATGCAACTCATTTTTAACATGTATGTAACATTCACAACTACTGTGTTGTTTCTTAATCAATAAAACTTTTGCAGAAGCAAAATAAAATTTGATATATGGTTTTGCAAATTAAATAAATATTCTTAAAATATTTATTTTTGTATATTAAGAAACACTTTTAAAATATTAATATTAAATTTTTCTCACCGATATTATTTTCTCTTACCTAAACTTTAAAAAAAAAAAAAAAAAAAAAAACGTTGTTAAATTATTTATTAAATGTCGTTGTTTTTCTATCTGAAAATGTCGTATATAGTACGTATTGATTGTGTAGCATATATATAAAAGTTAAACTTAGTTATGTGTTAACTTAATTTATTTTCGGCTGATATTAGTGGTAAACCAATATTAAAAAATATTTTACATAATCTTACATAGAATTTTTAAAAACTTGAAACAATTTGATATTTGCATTTTAAAACTTTGTTACTATATAATTATAAGATATGATATCTTTTATTATGTCTGTGTTTTTTTCTTTATATTAATGTTGATAATTCAATTTTCTATTTCAGAAAGCTGTTAATGCTCTTCTAGCTCTGAAAGCCATGGGTGCCACAATTTGACACCATACTAAAATAAAAGCTCAATGATTCACTTGTAATGCATACTTCATTTTGATTTCATTTGCATTTTATTTAAAAATTCTCATTATTTATCTCGCATTCTTGAAATTCAAGAATTGTTTTTGTATTATAAAAAAAGTGAAAGCTTACAAAAAAAACCTTCATTATATTCTGTGCATATATAATATTTACCTGTAAATCCTGCTAAATTATTTACTAAAGCTGTAAAATTTGTATTTTTTTTTTTTCAAACTTAATTCACTTTATACCATTCAATTGTATTTTTTCTGCTTTTAGTAATATCATTAATTGAAAATTTTCCATGACAATGATATTACTGCAGTAAAAAATATTGTACAAAACTTTTTTATTACAATATGATCACAATTTTGTTCGATAATTTTGTGGATGTGTATTGGAGTGTTATTTTAGTTTTTAGTCTATTTCTATTTTTTATTGCATTTTCAATTGAAAAAAATCATATTTTTGTGCTTTTGTCATAATGCATGTATGAAATAAAAAAAATAACCAAAAAATTATTCTTTTTCTGTATATTTAAATGTCTTTTTATAGTACTTACTCATTCATTATTCCTTTTATGACACTTAACAAATATCATATGATGTACTTTTTCTCATGATTCTTACAATTCTAAATTATTGTGAAAACAAATATTTAATTTTCTTGCGGTTGAAAAAATATTTGCTTCAAAACTTGCAAAGTTTTCTATATTATTATACTAAGTATAATTAGTTAATAAATACAAATTATATCTAAGAATTAAAAGTATTTATGAAATTTTTTATCTTGTGTAAACAGATGTCGTGATATGACTGTGACATGTATACATTTTGCCCAAAATGTGAAGAAAAACAAAATTAAGATTTGTAAAACATGGTAAAAGACGTATATTTCAGGATTTTAAGCTTCAAAATTGCTGATTTTATACATTTTGCTGATGTATGTGTCTTATCGGAAAGACGCGGGAAATAGTGCATTTTGTAGATGAATACAAATTATTAAACAAATTTGAATACTGAGTGAGTGTTGTAACAGTGTACTTATACAACTGAAGTTACTTAATTACAATTTTCGTTACTGATTCAACATTCCTGTGGCTATTCAACTTAGTTGATGTTCTTGTAATACAATGATTAACACTTGCCTTATGATTTAATAAAAGATATAAACTATTGTACGGTTAATATATTGCTAAATTTTCATCTTTTATAATTTAGAGTATTATAAAAGTATTTCTAAAAAGCGGTCGTTTATTATTCGTGAAAAGACATGTTTACATAATAGGCACTTTTACATGTTAGACATGATAAATTTACATTTTTGACGTATATAATTTTTTTTTTAAACTTTTAAAGTTAATTCTGACATAGTGTGGTAATATTAACAATTATTTGTAGGTTAGGAAACCCGAGCAGGTTGGAGAACTCGCAGCTTTATTGACAAGCGCACAAACACTACACACATACAATTATGAGACGTACAATATTTAACACATTTAAAGACAAGTAATTATAGATTCTTGGAAGGACTACACTTCTAAGCTGAAAACCCGATACCGAAGTACGCGTGCGCAGGATGCGCTAAATATACTTCCTCAGGGTGAGAGTCTATAAGTCAACTAACCTTTTCTCCCTGAACGCCACAGGAAGCTATCTTGTAAGCATGGTTAAAAGACTAAATTATTTTAAACGTAATAACTTAGTTTCTTTTATGATTTTTGATGTACTATTAATGCCATTCATGACTCAAAATTCAGTTTTAATTTCTTATAAAATGTGTCATAGTTAGTTTGCGTGATTAGGCTTAGTTTTATTTTTTTGTGGAGAAAAAAATTAATCACCTTGGAGTTGGTTACCTTTTATATTAGTTTGTATACTAAAGGGAATTTCTATATGGGGATTTTAATTAAATAGACAATATTTGAAGAATCTCAGTAGCAACAAAAAGACTGTTGAACTAATGAATTAAACACAAAACATAGAATTGAATTTTGAATTATTTGGTACTTTATTAAATTGCCCTAAGCGACCCTAATATAATTAAACAAAAATTATTGAAATAAATTTTTTCTGCCTGTGCATAAATGTCTGGAGTAATGATTGAAGTCAAGTTGTGATATTTTGATATCATTATTTTCGTAATAACCTGCATTGATACATTTTTACACACAATTCGTCTACTTTTAATTATTTCCTTTTACTTCCATTAACTATAATACGAGAAATTTAAATCCTGAATCATGTAATTTTAGCCGGAATTTACAGTTTTTTTTTTTATTGTAATTTAAATTAATTTTATTAATTTAACTATGAAATTTAAAACTAATTTTTCAAAAAATACAGTCATATTTACACAAATAGAAATATATTTTATAGAAATAAATTTTTATTCTTTATTAAATAATAGCTATTAATCCGGCGTTGTAAGGGTATTTATTATTATTTTTATTTTGTCATATAGAAGAATAAATGGAGTGTAAAATTAAAGTAATTCGACAAGTATTTAAAGATCTATCAAATATTTTTAATTTTCATTCATGGAATTATAGTACATATCCATCATCTTAAATAATATATCAGCATCTTAAATTGATACATCTCTTTATTTATTTATTTATTTTATTTTATTTATTTATTTATTATTTTTTTTTTTATTTCCTATTAAATTCAATTTTTAACAAACACTGATATGAGAAAAAAAAAAAGCAAGAGAATTTTTTCGAAATTTCAATTATTTCAATTTTACTTTTAATATATTTTTTCAATTCCTACTGTTAGTTTCACATTCTCCTATATATATCTTGTTCAAATTTTTAATCCTTAATAAAATACTGTTTATTCCTCCACTCAAGTTAAAATACATTTGTTTGAACTTTTAGTGGAGGGCACTTGATGTTAATACAGTTTTTTTCAAATGTTAACTCATTAATTAAATTTCATTAATTATAGTTTATTTTAGATTTAAGTTGCATGTATCTACCAATAGATGGCGCCAGATGTAAGAGGAAAATTTCAACTTATTTATAAAGGACTTTCTGCAATATAATGAAAAAAAAAAAATAGGAATTGACTTTAAACAAAATGTTTTTTATTACTTGTTTAGGTAAAAAGTGCAAAGGGGTCGAGATGAAATCTTATTCGCAGATGTAAAACCCTGATTACGTTTTGGTTTGACAAAATGTAAAGAAAAATTGTGAATAAGTGCTTATTTTTAATTTACTATTTTTTTTTTTTTTTTTTTTTTTTTTCGTTTATAGACCTATATAGTAGAAAGAATTTTGAAAGAAACATAATTACATTTAAAAATATTACTTCACATAATTTTTAAAAATTGTATATTGGAACGAAATAATTTTCATTTAAATATTTTTTTTTTCAAACAATTTTATTTAAAGTAAAGAAAATTTCTGATTCAACCCACTAGATGGCGCTCTATGATGAAATGGTTTTTGTTAACTTTAAAAAAAAAAAAGGAGAAATTCGTAATTTTTTTGGGCTAGATACAAAGTTAAAGAATAATAAGAGTAAAATTAAAATGCTAAATGTTAGTTTTTAAGAAACAATGTAATACAGTAAATATATTCATACCTACAAACGTTCATTTTTCTATGTATAGATGAATTGAGTTAAGTAAAATTTAAATTATAAATTAATTGAAAAACACAATAATTAAAGACTTACTTTTAAACTATATATAATAATAACTATTTAACTTAAAAATAATTAAAAAACTATTTTTAATTTACATCTATGTATGAGAATGGACATATTAACTCAGTACAGAATACAAAAAGTCGGAATTATATGAATTTCGTTTCAAAAAATTAACAATATTTAATATTAATTGGATTATTTATTGTTTTTGAATAAATTTTTACTTCGTCAATTCAAAAATAAAAAGGAATGGATGTAAAAGCCATTAGGTTATTAAAATAATTATGACATCAAACTGTTGTCCTATTTTGTTTCCTAGTAAATTATTACTTCGGCTCATTAATCTCATATTAATTTTTTATGTTGTGCATTAAAATTTATATTGCATTATAGTTATCTTTAGAGAAACTAGATTAATTTTAATAGTATATATTAATTGAAAGAAACTAAAAATCTATGGTTTTAATTAATGACTATTTTTAAACCATTTTTAAATAGAGTGCGAAAAATACAGTCACAAATTTACCAGAACTTTCTATTTCACGATTTAACAATGAGAATCAAGTACTTTAGCCAAATCATTTTGATTTTTAAATTTTTTTTTCTGATGATTATTATATGAATATATATAGTTAATGATTGCTATATATACTGAATAAAAAATAAGGCTAGATAAACTAGATGATGTAATGACCATAACAGCATATACATAAAAACCGATTAATGGTATGTCATATCTTGAAAAGCCAATAATTAATTTTTTTTTCCATTAATAGTTTTTACAAGAAAAATATTATCTTAAAAATTTAAATGGTAATTCTGGATAACTAAATTAAGATAAATATTTAAAATACTTGCATAAAATATTTTAAATCAGGCGTAGTAATCAATAATTATTGTTATTTCAAAAATATATTTAAAAAAAAAAATGTGAAATGAATAATTATAAAGAGAAATATTACAGCTAAGTAAAATTTTTACTTAATCATGCTTATTGTTTTAAAAGAATATTGCTGAAATTACTACTGTGCCCAAAAGTACGACCAATTTTTTCAAAACTCTCTATTTATTCTTCCAAATTTATTTAATCGCCTTCAAAGTAATTCCTTCCGGACACAATGCACTTATGCCAACTATTTTTCCAATCCTCAATGAATGCTAAAAAGTCATTGGTAGGGATGGCCTTCAAAGAGCGCGGTGATTCACGTTGAATCTCTTCAATCGACCCAAAAAGGAATGATCTTTTGAGTTTAGGGAATAGCCAGAATTCGCACGGTGGGAATACGGTGGTTGTGGAACAATATGGGTTTCATTTTTGGCGAAAAAGTCACAAATAATCAATGCAGTGTGAGCTGGCGCATTCAGTGTTTTCGGTAGCAATCGAGATTTGACGCATTTGAAGCCCAAATGGTATTGACCGATCCTTTTGAAATTACAACATCATCAGCAAGATCTCTAATTGTAAATCGATGGTTTGCAAGCACCAAATCTTTAATTGTTCGGACGTGATCTTCGTCGGTTGAGGTTGATGGCCGACCAGAGGGCTCTTCGTCTCCAACGCGTTTTCTGCCTTCTTTGAACTGTTTATACCACTTCTAAACATTTCTTTCAAAATAGTTTGCTCACCGAATGCCTTCTACAACATTTTATACGTTTCTGCACACGAATATTTATTCCGCAAACAAAATTTAATGCAAGATCTTTGCTCAATTAATTCAGACATCTCAAAAATCTCTGAATCAGTTTCAGCGTCTCACAAAAAGCCAAGCGTCAAATATGACTCAAATATCACATTTTGACCTCAAATGTCAGAACAGTGCCAGCAACATAAAAAAGGAGAAAAATTGAAATTCCATAAGTCCTGGGAATTTTATATTGAAAATTGGTCTTATTTTTGGACACAGTAGTAGATCTATAGGAATTATGAAACCAGATGAAAGCAAATTTTTTATGAGTGACAATTTCTTATTTTAAATTGCATTATAATCCGTAAGCACCCAAAAATCCTTATTCGTTCTATTTATTCGGTTTACTTAAATAAAGAAAGAGCATTTTATTTAAAAATTTACTAAAAGGATTGTTTAAAGGAGGTATTTCTAAGAATTATTGAAAACTAATACCCAGAACTTAGCTTTTTATTAAATATCTCTTATAGAGAGTAAGTTTAATAACTAAATTAGAAATTTCAACATTTATTCATCATTGCTCTCCGATACAGTGGTGACTGATAATTTTTCATTTAGATTAAATAGCGAGAAGATATTCCCAACAAAAACATATCTTTAATCAAATAGTTAAACCCAGCCACATTTACAGTTAAGAAGCTTAGAGACCAGGCCTGATTATTAGAAAGCTAATTTCCACATTCTTGAATAATCTTGTAAAAGCGCATTTATTATACACTGTAGTTATAATTAAACTTTTCTTATATACAGAATTCTACATCTTAAATTGATAATCGGATAACTATAACTTGGCATATATACTGAATACAAGCGAAATGTGATCCAGAAATTTCGAAAAAATTTACCCAAAAATTGTTGTCGCCTTTAGTTTAATCTCTTCAATCGAAACAAAACAGGGTCCCCGGAGTGGTATTTTGAATTTACGGAATAGTCAGAAGTCGCACGGCGCGAATACGGTGGTTGTGGAATGATATGGGTTTCATTTTTGGCGAAAAAGTCGCGAAGAATCAATGGAGTGTGAGATGGCGCATTCAATGTTTTCGGTACCAATCGAGATTTGACGCGTCCCAAAATAGAATTGACCAATCCTTTTGAAATTCCAACATCATGAGCAAGGTCTCTAATTGCAAATCGACAGTTTGCAAGCACAAAATCTTTAATGTTTTGGAAGTGAGCTTCGTCTATTGAGGTTGATGATGGACCAGAGGGCTCTTCTTCTCCAACGCTTTCTCTGCCTTCTTTGAATTGTTTATACCAGTTCTAAACATTTCTTTCCGATATAAGAATGCTCTCCGAATGCCTTCTGCAACATTCTATACATTTACGCAAACAAAATTTAATGCAAGTTCTTTTTGCTCAATTAATTCAGACATTTCAAAATCGCCGGAATCAGTTTTAGCATCTCAGAAAGCCAAGCGTAACTCAAACACTAATGAATATTTTGACGTCAAATTTTACACAGATGTCAAGGACAGTGCTAGCAACCTAAAAAAAGAAAAAAATTGAAATTCTATAAGGACCGGGAATTTTTATATTCAAAATTGGTCTTATTTTTTTGGACGCAGTAGAAACTACATGAAAGTGAATTTGTTATGTAATTTCTTACTTTAAATTACATTATAATCCATAATCACCCAAAAATCCTGATTCCTAATTCGTCCTATTTACTTGGTTTACTTAAATAAAGAACCTGCATTTCATTAAAAATTTACTAAAATGATTGCTTAAAGGAGGTATTTCTAAGAATTATTGTAAACTAATACCCAGAATTTAGTTTTTATTAAAAATATCTTACAAAAGAGTGAGTTTCATAACTAAATTAGAAATTTCAACATTTATTCATTATGGCTAATCGATTCAGTGGTGACTGATAATTTTTTTCATTTAGATTAAATAGTGAGAAAATATTCCCAACATAAACACATCTTTAATCAAATAGTTACACCCAGTCACATTTACAGTTAAGAAGCTTAGAGACCAGGCCAGATTATTAAAGCTAATTCCCAAATTCTTGAATAATCTTGAAAAGACGCATTTATTATACAGTGTGGTTATAATTAAACTTTCCTTATAAACAGCATCGTATATCTTAAATGGGTAATCAGATTATAACTATAATTTGGCATATGGATTGACTACACGCGAAATGTGCTCAAGGAATTTCGAAAAAAATTACTCCAAAAATGTCTGTTTTGGAACGCTTTTGATGGAAAATAATTAAATTTAACAAAATAAATTATCAACATAGAATAAAAATTTTAATATTTATTTAGAGGTTTTTTTGATCATTTTACCATGAAACCTTGTCATTAAATAAAGGTAAGGAAATAAACAAGTAAAAAAAAAAAAAAATTAAGTCAATTCCTATTTTTTTTTCACTATATTGCAGACAATCCTTTATAAATAAAGTTGAAATTTTCCTCTCACATCTGGAGCCATCTATTATTAGATACATGTAACTTAAATCTTAAAAAAAAAAAAAAACTAAAATTAATTAATTAAATTTAATTGATGAATTAATATTTGAAAAAAAAAAAAACTGTATTAGCATCAAAGTGTCATCCACTACAAGTTTAAAAAAACTGTATTTGAACTTGAGTGGATGAATAAAAAGTATTTTAGTAATGATTGAAAATTTGAACAAGATATATAGAGGGCGAGTGTGAGCTAATAGAAGGAATTAAATAACAAAAACCTGAATCGAGTGGAGCAGTTGTTAATCTTGTTCACGGCTATGTAATGAAAAGTGCTCATGCTCATCCTCATTCACCTACAGAATTTCAAGGTCATGGACAGTGTGCCGGACTAATTAGTTGTGATCCTTCGTTCATAAAGATAATGTAGTTATAATGGAGATAAATCAACCAATACCATAATATCTTCACGCTAAACCAGATTTTTAAGAGGCCATAAATTGCAGGCAGTGAGATACGACAAACGCGATGGCTTTGAATTAATAAAGGAAATACTAATAATTGGTTCATGAGTGAATTATTTGAGAAAAGTGTCTTCACGGGTCTGTGGACTCAGCTTCTTGTGTGAAAATAGTCAATGTAAGTCACTGCCTTTGCTGTAGTTGCAGCAGAACACACTTCTGCAACATTTCATGTTGCCGAGGGTCCGTAACAAAGTATGCGAGAGGTCCATGTGCAGTTATTTCCTCAAAGTAAAATGGCCTAAGGATGAAAGCCATCGTGTATCTACACCAGACAATCAACTTTCTAGACTGTAAGGGAATTTCATTGTGCATCCGCGAATTTTCCTTAGCCCAAATGCGGCAATTTGAGTGTTGGTTATTTCACTCAGGTAGAAATGAACCGTTGAGCCGTTGTGGGTTGTGCATACCTTAGAAGATCTTGTATGGCAAGAAATGCATTATGCACCGAAGTACTTTTGGAACTGTGCACATATGTCTTAAATGTCGTCGAATTTTCTCGTTTTGAAAACAATGGATGCTACCAATAGATTAGAATGATTCTTTTTTACTTTGTTCAACATCGTTGGTAGTTATGTTAAACATCTTTGATCGTTATGTACAGCTTATTTATACCCCAAACAGAAGTTACAGAAAACGCTGCTTGACTGTCGATGAGATGTCATGTTGTTGCAAGCCGCTATCTCCTCGTTTCTAAATAAGGCGACAGCAACGTATGTTATTAACTGGTTTTTGAAGCTGCATCCGCTAGTTTTAAGCAACACTTATTGATCCTGCTATCACTCAGCCCAAATGAATGGTTCGTATATATTCTACATTAATGGATTAAATAGGTTGAATTTCATGAAAATAAAATTTATTATAAGAGTTTAGAATTCCAAAAATAACCTTAAGTGATGAATCATAAGTCAAGATTTTTAATACAACAAAATTGAGTGACTAAACTGAGATCAAAGTTGAGAAAATTACCTACATTAATCTGGAGGTGTAAACTCTGTCTCG